>JAUMJL010001026.1:0-23923 GCA_033558185.1 Dromococcyx pavoninus
GGGCCAAAAAATGGGCTGAGGAACCCAAAAATGGGTTGAGGGGCCAAAAAATGGGCTGAGGAACCCAAAAATGGGCTGAGGGGCCAAAAAATGGGCTGAGGAACCCAAAAATGGGCTGAGGGGCCAAAAAATGGGCTGAGGAACCAAAAAATGGGCTGAGGGGCCAAAAAATGGGCTGAGGAACCCAAAAATGGGCTGAGGGGCCAAAAAATCGGCTGAGGAACCCAAAAATGGGCTGAGGAACCCAAAAATGGTCTGAGGGGCCAAAAATGGGCTGAGGAACCCAAAAATGGGCTGAGGGGCCAAAAAATGGGCTGAGGAACCCAAAAATGGTCTGAGGGGCCAAAAAATGGGCTGAGGAACCCAAAAATGGGCTGAGGAACCCAAAAATTGGGCTGAGGAACCCAAAAATGGGCTGAGGAACCCAAAAATGGGCTGAGGGGACAAAAAATGGTCTGAGGGGCCAAAAAATGGGCTGAGGAACCCAAAAATGGGCTGAGGGGCCAAAAAATGGGCTGAGGAACCCAAAAATGGGCTGAGGAACCCAAAAATGGGCTGAGGGGCCCAAAAATGGGCTGAGGGGCCAAAAAATAGGCTGAGGAAGCCAAAAATGGGCTGAGGGGCCAAAAAATGGGCTGAGGAACCCAAAAATGGGCTGAGGAACCCAAAAATGGGCTGAGGGGCCAAAAAATAGGCTGAGGAACCCGAAAATGGGCTGAGGGGCCAAAAAATGGGCTGAGGAACCCAAAAATGGGCTGAGGAACCCAAAAATGGGCTGAGGAACCCAAAAATGGGCTGAGGGGCCAAAAAATGGGCTGAGGAACGCAAAAATGGGCTGAGGGGCCAAAAAATGGGCTGAGGAACCCAAAAATGGGCTGAGGAACCAAAAAATGGTCTGAGGGGCCAAAAAATGGGCTGAAGAACCCAAAAATGGGCTGAGGAACCCAAAAATGGGCTGAGGGGCCAAAAAATGGGCTGAGGAACCCAAAAATGGGCTGAGGGGCCAAAAAATGGGCTGAGGAACCCAAAAATGGGCTGAGGAACCCAAAAATGGGCTGAGGGGCCAAAAAATGGGCTGAAGAACCCAAAAATGGGCTGAGGAACCCAAAAATGGGCTGAGGGGCCAAAAAATCGGCTGAGGAACCCAAAAATGGGCTGAGGAACCCAAAAACGGGCTGAGGGGCCAAAAAATGGGCTGAGGAACCCAAAAATGGGCTGAGGAACCCAAAAATGGGCTGAGGGGCCAAAAAATAGTCTGAGGAACCCAAAAATGGGCTGAGGGGCCAAAAAATGGGCTGAGGAACCCAAAAATGGGCTGAGGAACCCAAAAATGGGCTGAGGGGCCCAAAAATGGGCTGAGGGGCCAAAAAATAGGCTGAGGAACCCAAAAATGGGCTGAGGGGCCAAAAAATGGGCTGAGCAATCCAAAAATGGGCTGAGGAAGCCAAAAATGGGCTGAGGGGCCAAAAAATGGGCTGAGGAACCCAAAAATGGGCTGAGGAACCCAAAAATGGGCTGAGGGGCCAAAAAATAGGCTGAGGAACCCGAAAATGGGCTGAGGGGCCAAAAAATGGGCTGAGGAACCCAAAAATGGGCTGAGGAACCCAAAAATGGGCTGAGGAACCCAAAAATGGGCTGAGGGGCCAAAAAATGGGCTGAGGAACGCAAAAATGGGCTGAGGGGCCAAAAAATGGGCTGAGGAACCCAAAAATGGGCTGAGGAACCAAAAAATGGTCTGAGGGGCCAAAAAATGGGCTGAAGAACCCAAAAATGGGCTGAGGAACCCAAAAATGGGCTGAGGGGCCAAAAAATGGGCTGAAGAACCCAAAAATGGGCTGAGGAACCCAAAAATGGGCTGAGGGGCCAAAAAAATGGGCTGAGGAACCCAAAAATGGGCTGAGGAACCCAAAAATGGGCTGAGGGGCCAAAAAATGGGCTGAAGAACCCAAAAATGGGCTGAGGAACCCAAAAATGGGCTGAGGGGCCAAAAAATCGGCTGAGGAACCCAAAAATGGGCTGAGGAACCCAAAAACGGGCTGAGGGGCCAAAAAATGGGCTGAGGAACCCAAAAATGGGCTGAGGAACCCAAAAATGGGCTGAGGGGCCAAAAAATAGTCTGAGGAACCCAAAAATGGGCTGAGGAACCCAAAAATGGGCTGAGGGGCCAAAAAATAGTCTGAGGAACCCAAAAATGGGCTGAGGGGCCAAAAAATGGGCTGAGGAACCCAAAAATGGGCTGAGGAACCCAAAAATGGGCTGAGGAACCCAAAAAATGGGCTGAGGGGCCAAAAAATGGGCTGAGGGGCCAAAAAATGGGCTGAGGAACCCAAAAATGGGCTGAGGGGCCAAAAAATGGGCTGAGGAACCCAAAAATGGGCTGAGGAACCCAAAAATAGGCTGAGGAACCCAAAAATGGGCTGAGGAACCCAAAAATGGGCTGAGGGGCCAAAAAATGGGCTGAGGAACCCAAAAATGGGCTGAGGGGCCAAAAAATGGGCTGAGGAACCCAAAAATGGGCTGAGGAACCCAAAAATGGGCTGAGGGGCCAAAAAATGGGCTGAGGAACCCAAAAATGGGCTGAGGAACCCAAAAATGGGCTGAGGGGCCTAAAAATGGGCTGAGGGGCCAAAAATGGGCTGAGGAACCCAAAAATGGGCTGAGGAACCCAAAAATGGGCTGAGGAGCCAAAAAATGGGCTGAGGAACCCAAAAATGGGCTGAGGAAACCAAAAATGGTCTGAGGGGCCAAAAAATGGGCTGAGGGGCCAAAAAATGGGCTGAGGAACCCAAAAATGGGCTGAGGGGCCATAAAATGGGCTGAGGAACCCAAAAATGGGCTGAGGAACCCAAAAATGGGCTGAGGGGCCAAAAAATGGGCTGAGGAACCCAAAAATGGGCTGAGGGGCCAAAAAATAGGCTGAGGAACCCAAAAATGGGCTGAGGGGCCAAAAAATGGGCTGAGGAACCCAAAAATGGGCTGAGGAACCCAAAAATGGGCTGAGGAACCCAAAAATGGGCTGAGGGGCCAAAAAATGGGCTGAGGAACCCAAAAATGGGCTGAGGGGCCAAAAAATGGGCTGAGGAACCCAAAAATGGGCTGAGGGGTCAAAAAATGGGCTGAGGAACCCAAAAATGGGCTGAGGAACCCAAAAATAGGCTGAGGAACCCAAAAATGGGCTGAGGGGCCAAAAAATGGGCTGAGGAACCCAAAAATGGGCTGAGGGGCCAAAAAATGGGCTGAGGAACCCAAAAATGGGCTGAGGAACCCAAAAATGGGCTGAGGGGCCAAAAAATGGGCTGAGGGGCCAAAAATGGGCTGAGGGGCCAAAAAATGGGCTGACGGGCCAAAAAATGGGCTGAGGAACCCAAAAATGGGCTGAGGGGCCAAAAAATGGGCTGAGGGGCCAAAAATGGGCTGAGGGGCCAAAAAATGGGCTGAGGGACCAAAAAATGGGCTGAGGGGCCAAAAAATGGGCTGAGGAACCCAAAAATGGGCTGAGGACCCAAAAATGGGCTGAGGAACTCAAAAATGGGCTGAGGGGCCAAAAAAATAGGCTGAGGGACCCAAAAATGGGCTGAGGAACCCAAAAATGGGCTGAGGAACCCAAAAATGGGCTGAGGAACTCAAAAATGGGCTGAGGAACCCAAAAATGGGCTGAAGAACCCAAAAATGGGCTGAGGAACCCAAAAATGGGCTGAGGAACCCAAAAATGGGCTGAGGAACCCAAAAATGGGCTGAGGGGGCCAAAAAATGGGCTGAGGAACCCAAAAATGGGCTGAGGACCCAAAAATGGTCTGAGGAACTCAAAAATGGGCTGAGGAACCCAAAAATGGGCTGAGGAACCCAAAAATGGGCTGAGGAACCCAAAAATGGGCTGAGGGGCCAAAAAATGGGCTGAGGAACCCAAAAATGGGCTGAAGGAACCCAAAAATGGGCTGAGGGGCCAAAAAATAGGCTGAGGAACCCAAAAATGGGCTGAGGGGCCAAAAAATGGGCTGAGGAACCCAAAAATGGGCTGAGGAACCCAAAAATGGGCTGAGGGGCCAAAAAATAGGCTGAGGAACCCAAAAATGGGCTGAGGGGCCAAAAAATGGGCTGAGGAACCCAAAAATGGGCTGAGGAACCCAAAAATGGGCTGAGGAACCCAAAAATGGGCTGAGGGGCCAAAAAATGGGCTGAGGAACCCAAAAATGGGCTGAGGAACCCAAAAATGGGCTGAGGAACCCAAAAATGGGCTGAGGGGCCAAAAAATGGGCTGAAGAACCCAAAAATGGGCTGAGGAACCCAAAAATGGGCTGAGGGGCCAAAAAATGGGCTGAGGAACCCAAAAATGGGCTGAGGGGCCAAAAAATGGGCTGAGGAACCCAAAAATGGGCTGAGGAACCAAAAAATGGTCTGAGGGGCCAAAAAATGGGCTGAAGAACCCAAAAATGGGCTGAGGAACCCAAAAATGGGCTGAGGAACCCAAAAATGGGCTGAGGGGCCAAAAAATGGGCTGAGGAACCCAAAAATGGGCTGAGGGGCCAAAAAATGGGCTGAGGAACCCAAAAATGGGCTGAGGGGCCAAAAAATGGGCTGAGGAACCCAAAAATGGGCTGAGGGGCCAAAAAATGGGCTGAGGAACCCAAAAATGGGCTGAGGAACCCAAAAATGGGCTGAGGAACCCAAAAATGGGCTGAGGGGCCAAAAAATGGGCTGAGGAACCCAAAAATGGGCTGAGGGGCCAAAAAATGGGCTGAGGAACCCAAAAATGGGCTGAGGAACCCAAAAATGGGCTGAGGGGCCAAAAAATGGGCTGAGGAACCCAAAAATGGTCTGAGGAACCCAAAAATGGGCTGAGGGGCCAAAAAATGGGCTGAGGAACCCAAAAATGGGCTGAGGAACCCAAAAATGGGGCTGAGGGGCCAAAAAATGGGCTGAGGAACCCAAAAATGGGCTGAGGGGCCAAAAAATAGGCTGAGGAACGCTGAGGAACCCAAAAATGGGCTGAGGAACCCAAAAATAGGCTGAGGAACCCAAAAATGGGCTGAGGGGCCAAAAAAATGGGCTGAGGAACCCAAAAATGGGCTGAGGGGCCAAAAAATGGCTGAAGAACCGAAAAATGGGCTGAGGAACCCAAAAATGGGCTGAGGAACCCAAAAATGGGCTGAGGGGCCAAAAAATGGGCTGAGGAACCCAAAAATGGGCTGAGGGGCCAAAAAATGGGCTGAGGAACCCAAAAATGGGCTGAGGGGCCAAAAAATGGGCTGAGGAACCCAAAAATGGGCTGAGGGGCCAAAAAATGGGCTGAGGAACCCAAAAATGGGCTGAGGAACCCAAAAATGGTCTGAGGGGCCAAAAAATGGGCTGAGGAACCCAAAAATGGGCTGAAGAACCCAAAAATGGGCTGAGGAACCCAAAAATGGGTTGAGGGGCCAAAAAATGGGCTGAGGAACCCAAAAATGGGCTGAGGGGCCAAAAAAATGGGCTGAGGAACCCAAAAAATGGGCTGAGGGGCCAAAAAATGGGCTGAGGAACCCAAAAAATGGGCTGAGGGGCCAAAAAATGGGCTGAGGAACCCAAAAATGGGCTGAGGGGCCAAAAAATCGGCTGAGGAACCCAAAAATGGGCTGAGGAACCCAAAAATGGGCTGAGGAACCCAAAAATGGGCTGAGGGGCCCAAAAATGGCTGAGGGGCCAAAAAATGGGCTGAGGAACCCAAAAATGGGCTGAGGAACCCAAAAATGGGCTGAGGGAGCCAAAAAATGGGCTGAGGGGCCAAAAAATGGGCTGAGGAACCCAAAAATGGGCTGAGGAACCCAAAAATGGGCTGAGGGGCCAAAAAATAGGCTGAGGAACCCAAAAATGGGCTGAGGGGCCAAAAAATGGGCTGAGGAACCCAAAAATAGGGCTGAGGAACCAAAAAATGGGCTGAAGAACCAAAAAATGGGCTGAGGGGCCAAAAAATGGGCTGAGGAACCCAAAAATGGGCTGAGGAACCAAAAAATGGTCTGAGGGGCCAAAAAATGGGCTGAAGAACCCAAAAATGGGCTGAGGGGCCAAAAAATGGGCTGAGGAACCCAAAAATGGGCTGAGGAACCCAAAAATGGGCTGAGGGGCCAAAAAATAGGCTGAGGAACCCAAAAATGGGCTGAGGGGCCAAAAAATGGGCTGAGGAACCCAAAAATGGGCTGAGGAACCCAAAAATGGGCTGAGGAACCACAAAAATGGGCTGAGGGGCCAAAAAATGGGCTGAGGAACCCAAAAATGGGCTAAGGGGCCAAAAAATGGGCTGAGGGGCCAAAAAATGGGCTGAGGAACCCAAAAATGGGCTGAGGAACCCAAAAATGGGCTGAGGGACCTAAAAATGGGCTGAGGGGCCAAAAAATGGGCTGAGGAACCCAAAAATGGGCTGAGGAACCCAAAAATGGGCTGAGGAACCCAAAAATGGGCTGAGGAGCCAAAAAATGGGCTGAGGAACCCAAAAATGGGCTGAGGGGCCAAAAAATGGGCTGAGGAACCCAAAAATGGGCTGAGGAACCCAAAAATGGGCTGAGGAACCCAAAAATGGGCTGAGGGGCCAAAAAATGGGCTGAGGAACCCAAAAATGGGCTGAGGGGCCAAAAAATGGGCTGAGGAACCCAAAAATGGGCTGAGGGGCCAAAAAATGGGCTGAGGAACCCAAAAATGGGCTGAGGAACCCAAAAATAGGCTGAGGAACCCAAAAATGGGCTGAGGGGCCAAAAAATGGGCTGAGGAACCCAAAAAATGGGCTGAGGGCCAAAAAATGGGCTGAGGGAACCCAAAAAATGGGCTGAGGGAACCCAAAAAATGGGCTGAGGGGCCAAAAAATGGGCTGAGGGGCCAAAAATGGGCTGAGGGGGCCAAAAAATGGGCTGAGGGGCCAAAAAATGGGCTGAGGAACCCAAAAATGGGCTGAGGGGCCAAAAAATGGGCTGAGGGGCCAAAAATGGGCTGAGGAGCCAAAAAATGGGCTGAGGGGCCAAAAAATGGCTGAGGGACCAAAAAATGGGCTGAGGGGCCAAAAAATAGGCTGAGGGACCCAAAAATGGGCTGAGGACCCAAAAATGGGCTGAGGAACTCAAAAATGGGCTGAGGGGCCAAAAAATAGGCTGAGGGACCCAAAAATGGGCTGAGGACCCAAAAATGGGCTGAGGAACCCAAAAATGGGCTGAGGAACCCAAAAATGGGCTGAGGAACTCAAAAATGGGCTGAGGAACCCAAAAATGGGCTGAAGAACCCAAAAATGGGCTGAGGAACCCAAAAATGGGCTGAGGAACCCAAAAATGGGCTGAGGAACCCAAAAATGGGCTGAGGGGCCAAAAAATGGGCTGAGGAACCCAAAAATGGGCTGAGGAACCCAAAAATGGGCTGAGGAACCCAAAAATGGGCTGAGGGGCCAAAAAATGGGCTGAGGAACCCCAAAAATGGGCTGAGGGGCCAAAAAATGGACTGAGGGACCAAAAAATGGGCTGAGGAACCCAAAAATGGGCTGAGGAACTCAAAAATGGGCTGAGGAACCCAAAAATGGGCTGAAGAACCCAAAAATGGGCTGAGGAACCCAAAAATGGGCTGAGGAACCCAAAAATGGGCTGAGGAACCCAAAAATGGGCTGAGGGGCCAAAAAATGGGCTGAGGAACCCAAAAATGGGCTGAGGAACCCAAAAATGGGCTGAGGAACCCAAAAATGGGCTGAGGGGCCAAAAAATGGGCTGAGGAACCCAAAAATGGGCTGAGGGGCCAAAAAATGGACTGAGGGACCAAAAAATGGGCTGAGGGGCCAAAAAATAGGCTGAGGGACCCAAAAATGGATTGAGGAACCCAAAAATGTGCTGAGGGGCCAAAAAATGGGCTGAGGGACCCAAAAAATGGGCTGAGGACCCAAAAATGGGCTGAGGAACCCAAAAATGGGCTGAGGGGCCAAAAAATGGGCTGAGGGGCCAAAAAATGGGCTGAGGAACCCAAAAATGGGCTGAGGAACCCAAAAATGGGCTGAGGGGCCAAAAAATGGGCTGAGGAACCCAAAAATGGGCTGAGGAACCCAAAAAATGGGCTGAGGAACCCAAAAATGGGCTGAGGGGCCAAAAAATAGGCTGAGGAACCCAAAAATGGGCTGAGGGGCCAAAAAATGGGCTGAGGAACCCAAAAATGGGCTGAGGGACCGTTGGAAAGAAAGGGACGTAAGCCAGGTCATGTTCAAAGATGTTGTTAAGTCGTGTAGGAGGAAAATCAGGGAAGCAAAAGCCCAGTTGGAGCTCAAACTGGCCACTTCTGTTAAGGAGAATAAGAAGAGTTTTTATAAATATATCAATGGTGGAAAGAAGGGCGGCAGCGACCTCCACTCCTTGTTGGATGTGGAGGGAAATACAGGAACCAAAGGTGCAGAGAAGGCTGAGGTACTTAATGCCTTCTTTGCCTCAGTTTTCAACAGTAAGGATGTGTCTTCGCTTGACAGTTGGCCCTCTGAAGTGGTTGATGGGGGCAGGGTGAAATATGGCCCTCCTGCAATCCATGAGGAGGAAGTTAGAGACCTGCTGAGCCCCTTGGACCCTCATAAGTCTATGGGGCCGGATGGGATCCATCCTAGGGTGATGAGAGAGCTGGCGGATGAGCTTGCTAAGCCGCTCTCCATCATCTTTCAGCAGTCCTGGCTCACTGGAGAGGTCCCAGAAGACTGGAAGTTGGCCAATGTGACGCCCATCCACAAGAAGGGCCGTAAGGATGATCCAGGTAATTACAGACCTGTCAGCCTGACCTCGGTCCCAGGTAAAACCATGGAGCAGATAATCCTGGGTGCAATCATGCGGCACCTGCAGAACGGCCAAGAGATCAGGCCCAGCCAGCATGGGTTTAGGAGGGGCAGGTCCTGCCTGACCAACCTGAGCTCACCGGTGGATGAGAGGAAGGCTGTGGATGTGATGTACCTGGACTTCAGCAAGGCCTTTGACATTGTCTCCCACAGTAGACTCCTAGGGAAGCTGTCAGCCCGTGGCTTAGATGGGAGCACTCTGTGCTGGGTTAGGAATTGGCTGGATGGCCGAGCCCAGAGAGTGGTGGTGATGGTGTCTCATCCAGTTGGCAGCCGGTCACCAGTGGTGTCCCCCAGGGGTTGGTGTTGGGTCTGGTCCTCTTTAATATCTTTATTGATGATCAGGATGAGGGGATTGAGTCCATCATCAGCAAGTTTGCAGATGATACCAAGCTGGGAGGAAGGGTTGATCTCCTAGAGGGTAGGATGGCCCTGCAGAGGGACCTGGACAGACTGGAGACATGGGCCGATTCCAATGGGATGATGTTTAATAAGTCCAAATGTCGGGTACTTCATTTTGGACACGGCACTGGTCAGGCCTCACCTTGAATACTGGGTCCAGTTCTGGGCCCCCCAGTTTGGGAAAGATGTCAGGATGCTGGAGTGTGTCCAGAGGAGGGCAACGAAGATGGTGAAGGGGCTGGAGCACAAGCCCTATGAGGAGCGACTGAGGGAGTTGGGGCTGTTTAGTCTGAAGAAGAGGAGGCTCAGGGGAGACCTCATTGCTCTCTACAGCTACCTAAAAGGAGGTTGTGGTCGGGCAGGGGTTGGTCTCTTCTCTCAGGTGACCAGTGACAGAACCAGAGGACTCAAGATTCCTCAGGGAAAGTTTAGGCTTGATGTTAGGAAAAAGTTCTTCACTGAAAGGGTGATTGGCCATTGGAATGCGCTGCCCAGGGAGGGGGTGGAGTCGCCGACCCTGGAGGTGTTTGAGGGGAGACTGGATGAGGCACTGAGTGCCATGGTTTAGATGAAGGTGTTGGTGTTGGTGTTGGTGTTGGGTTATTGGTTGGACTCGATGATCTCGGAGGTCCTTCCCAACCTTGTGATCCTCTGACTCTATACAGGGCTCCCTCATTCCTGTATGTAAAATGTATGGAAATGCTGTCAAAATATAGATAAATTAAAAATATGGATAAATAATAAATATGGGTAATAATAAATAGATAATACCTAAATAATAATATCAATAAAATAATAATATAAAGTAAGGTATAGACAAAATATAATAACATAGAGGCAAAATATTGATAAATAATGTAGGTTAATAATAGATAGATAATATAGAGATAATAACATTGATTAAATAATAATATAGATAAAATCAGATATAGATAAAATACAATAAAAATTATTATAGATAATAATACAGATAACTATTAATATTTATTATTTAGTAGTATTTGCATTTATTAAATATATATTTATATAATTAATTATTTTATTTATGTACTTAATATATATGTCCTCCCTACAGAGCCCCATATTGAGTCTCTCAGTCTGTATCCTCCCCATGGAGACCCCTATAAAGCCCCTATTGTGTCCCGTGACCCCCCCCTATGGAGACCCCTATGGATTCCCCATGTTTCCCCCCCCTGTGTGTTTGGGGGAAAGGGGGGGGGGGTCTTGCAGCACCCCTGGGTGCCAGGGGGAGCTCAGGGTGCCAGGATCCACCTCACCAAGGCTCGGGGTTGGGTGGTGCCGGGGGGGGGGGGGGGCCCCCACACTGCTGCCTCGTCAATTGCTCCTTTCACGCATCCGCCTGCGCCCATGGGTGCTGCTGGATGGGACTGCTGAGTCAGCACATTGCTCAGCTGCTTCGGGAGCAGGGTGACAACAGGGACATCTTGGGCTCCACTGGGGTGATCTACGGGGGGTGAGGGTGTCCCTGTGCTGGTATTGGGGTCTCGGGGGTGCTATGGGGAGGATCCCTGGGAACTATGGCGGTCCCAGGGACGTTACGGGGGCCCTGGGGGGGTGATGGGTGTTTCGAGGTAGTTATGGGGAAGGGGGAGGTCCCAGGGGTGCTTTGGGGGTCCCAAAGATGCTGGGGGGAGGGGAATTGTCACAGGCTGGTTCTACAGGCGCTTTGAGGTCTTAAGGATGCTTTAGGAGTCCTGTGGAGAGTCTCAAGGGTGCTTTGGAGGTCCTGGGGGTGTTTTGGGTGTCCCTGGGGTATTTGACAGTCTCAGGGGTGTTATCGGGTGGTCCAAAGGTACTTTGAGTCTTGTTTTGGGGGTCCTGAGATTCTGCCAAGTTCCCAAGGGTGTTCCGGGGGTTCCAGAGGTGCTTTGAGGGTCCCATGGGGGGGAGAAGGGTGTCCAAGAAGGGTTTTGGGGGTCCTGAGGTCCCACAGCAAGTGCAGACCCAGGACAAGGGAGGGGGGGGTGCACGGCTCATGTCCCTGTCCCCATCCTCATCACCATGGCTACAGCCTTGGCCAGGCTGAATTCCCACCCCTCCAATCCCACGGGATTTTGTGCTGAGGCTCCCAAATTCCCTGCATTCCCTTGGGGTGGGGGGCACCCAAGACAAGGGAACCCCTTGTCCTGCTGGAGCGTGGGTGGGTTTGGCGGTGCAGGAGGTGTCCAGCGCGGAGCCCATGACCTTTGCTGAGCAGCGTGGGACGCAGAGCCTGGGCTCCCTTTTGGGGGAGGGGGGGCAGATGCCTGGGGTTTGGGAGGCGGGGGGGGGGCACACGCGGGATACACAACCATTCCCTACCCAGGCATCAGAGGGGAAAGGAGCCAGGAGTGAAGAGGGGGGGGGTCTCTGCAGACCCCAGCGGGAGAGGTTTTGGGGTGCAGGGTGGGAAAGGGGAAGCCTCAGCCTCCAACCTAGAGCTGCCTGCAGGTGTGGGGCAGGGGGTCTGCAATGGGGGGGCGTCGGGGGGGGGGGCGCAGGGAGGAGTTGAGGGGATGCATTGGGGGACTGGAGGGCTGCAGGGAAGGGTTGGGGGGCTCTAACAGGGGAGCTGGGGGCTGCAGTGGGGAGCAGGGGGGCTGCAATGGGGAGGGTTGGGGGGCTGCAGGGAGGGGTTGGGGGGCTGTAATGGGGAGCTGGGGGGCTGCAATGGGGAGCAGGGGGGCTACAATAGGGAGGGTTGGGGGGATGCAGTTGGGGGGAGTTGGGGGGCTGCAATGGGGGTGTTGCGAGCTGCAATGGAAATGTTGGGGGGGGGGTCTCTGCCCCTCATTTGCAGGAGGCTCCGGAGCACCCCCTGCCACGGCCTGTGTCCCCCCCAGGACCCCAGTGACCTCCCCCCCGCCATGGAGGTGAGGGCCATGGGGTGCAGCATGGGGGGGGGGGGGTAGCGGGGGGGCCGGGCCAGATGCCACTCCCAGCCTCCCTGTGCCCCATAGGAGGACGCGGAGCTGGTGGAGCTGGAGACGGCACCCGAGGTCGGGGTGACGGGCATCACCATAGCCCGCGACCCCCACGGCCTCTACATCGCCAAGGCCCCCAGATCCCTCCGTGTCCAGCAAGGTGGGGACCCCCGACCACCAGGAGACCACTCACCCATACACACCCCAGCTTGGAAGGGGGGGGGGGGTGACACGTGGGGTGACGTCCCCTCTGGCCCCCATAGGTGACCGGCTGCTCGGCGCCAGGGTCCTCTTCGAGGGGGTCCCCGCCGAGGACGTCGCACGGGTGCTGGAGAGCGCGAGGGGCTGCAGGGTCTCGCTCTGCCTGCGGCGCCGAACGCGCAGCCCCCGCGTCCCCAACGGCGAGGGACACGAGAGCAAGGTGGCCAGGCTGGTGAGAACGGGACACGGGGTGTTCACGGAGGGCTGCAGATGAAGGACAGGACGTGGGGTGGCCAAGGAGGGCTTTGGATGAAGAACAGGGATGAAGGGATGCTTGGGGTTTCCTGTGGATGCAGGAGAAGGATGTGGGGTGCTCGGGGATCCCTGGGGATGCAGGACAGGGATGTGGAGTGTTGAGGAGTTCCTATGGATGAAAAACAGGGATGTGGGGTGCTCGGGGGTCCCTGTGGATGCAGGACAGGGATGAGGGGTTCTGGGAGGCCCCTGGGGATGCAGGAGAAGGATGTGGGGTGCTCGGGGATCCCTGTGGATGCAGGAGAGGGATGTGGGGTTCTGGGAGGCCCCTGGGATGCAGGAGAAAGATGTAGGGTGCTCAGGGATCCCTGGGGATGCAGGAGAGGCATGTGGGGTGCTTGGGGATCCCTGGGGATGCAGGACAGGGATGTGGAGTGTTGAGGAGTTCCTATGGATGAAAAACAGGGATGTGGGGTGCTCGGGGGTCCCTGTGGATGCAGGAGAGAGATGTGGGGTGCTGAGGAGTTCCTATGGATGAAGAACAGGGATGTGGGGTGCTGAGGGTCCCTGTCGATGTCCGCCTGGGTGCAATGGGTGCTGCCCCCCCCTCTCTTCACTCAGACCATCCCAATCCTGACGCCCTCCAAGAAGCCGCCGCAAGCCCCGAGCGCGGTGAACGCGGTGCCTGCCGGCCCCGTGGCCGTGGAGTTGGCCTTTCCCAAGCTCCCGAAGCTGGTGAAGAGCCGCAGCGCAGCCGAGCCGGCACCAACCGCTGCGCCCACCGCGGCGGAGCCCCCGCGCGCGGCGCCGACCACGCGGTTAACGGTGAAGGAAGCGTCGGGTGGCAAACGAGCGGCGATGGCAGAGCCGTCTGTGAAGCCAGCGGCGGCCGGCGCTGTCGCCGAGAGGCCGGCGGGCACCGGCTCCCGGTTACCGGCCGTGGAGCTGGCGGCTCCCAAAATGCCCGTGGGGTTGAGCCTCACCGGCGCGGCGGCACCGGCCGCCAAGGAACCGGCGCTGCGGCTGCCGCAGGTGGAGGTGGCCGTGCCAAAGCTGCCGCTGCCGGCGGTGACGCCGGAGCTCGGCGCGACCGCGAAACAACCCCAAACCGAGCCGGGGGAGGGAGACGCCCGGAGGAGCGGGGGGAGCCCCGTGCTGAAAGCAAAGGGGACGGGTTTCGCCGCGGCCGAGGGCGAGGATGGGGGCGCGCGAGGCGGCTTCGCCAGCATCCGCGTCCCCTCCATCGACATCGCGGTCCCCAGTGCCGCCGTGGAGCTGCTCCCCGAGCTCGCCGTGCCCAAAGCGGAGCCGCCGCCGGCGGCGCCCGCGCGGTTGAGCTTCCCGGAGGTGCCGTCCGTCGAGATCGTCGTGCCCCGCGTTGCCGTGGATTTGGCTCTGGCGGCCGAGCCGGAGGACGCCGCCGCGGTGCCAGACGTGGCGGCCAGGTTTGCCAAAGGGCTCCGAAAGCTCAGCCTGGAGCTGGAGCCCGCGGCGCCGCTGCCGGCGGTGGAAATCGCCGCCCCGGCACGGTTCGGCGCGGAGGCCAAACCCAAACCGTCCCGATTCGCCCTCCCGCGCTTTGGGTTGTCCCTCGCCAAGCTCAGAACGGGCGGCGATGGCACAGGGTACCCCCCGGCGCCCCGCGCCGCCGCGCCCGGCGTCACCGGTCCCATGGCAGCCCTGGACCGGGCGTTGGGGACGGTTGGTGGCGCCGCTGTCAAACTGAAGGTCCCCAAACTATCGCTGGCACCTTTCGGTGCCAAGGACGCGAACGCTGGCGCTGCGGCGTCGGGGGGGGACGACGGGAGGGCAGCGGCACCGGGGTCCCCCCGGCTGCGGGTCCCACGGGTGAGCATCGCCCTGGCGGCGCCGGGCGGCCGCCGAGTGCCATCGCTGCCCAAACTCCCCACGGGGCCAGAGCTGGGTGGGAGGGTGAAACTGCCTAAATTCGGGGGGTCCAGCCCCGATATCCGCACCGAGGGGGACCCCAAAGCGATGAGGCGTGGGGGGAGTGCCGAGAGCTTGAGCATCGGAGCAGTGGGAAGGAAGATGCTCCCGGAGTCTCCCGGCACGACGCGGCTGGAAATAAAAGGCCGGAGGGCGGCAGGCGCGGGGGGGGCACAAGCAGGGACCCCCCGGTTCAGCGTCCCCGCCGTGGGCTTCACCGCGCCGGAAAAACAACCGGAGGAGCCGGGGGGCAGGAAGGGACCGAAACCCAGCGGAGCGACGGCGTTGAAGATTCCGGTGTTGGAGTTGGTGCCTCCGGGAATGGATGGGACGGAAGAGGCCACCGCGAAGGAGACGGCGCCGGGACGCTGGTCTGGGGTCAAACTGCCCAAATTTGGGGCAGGTTTGAGCGGGGGCGGGAGGGGAGGGGAGGGGAGGGCGCGGATGGGCAGCGCGAAGAAGACGGGGCCGGTGCTGGTGAAGCCGAGGGAGAAAGGAGGCGATAGCGGGGTGGTGGGACCCTCTCCCCACGTCAACGGGGAAGCGGAGGGCAAGGTGCGGCGCCGGCGCTGGGTGCCTAGGGTGGGCTTCTCCCCTGTGGGGTCCCCGCCGGAGCCCCTCCTCACGCTGCCCAAAGTGGGAAAGATCCACGTACCCGATGTCGAGCTCTCCCCGAGGGGCCCCGAGCGCAGCCGGGGGCCGCAAGGGTCCCCAGGCTTTGCTTTGGGGGACGATGGGACCCCGAAATTTCAGCTGCCTAAGGTGGCATTGACCCCCCAACCATGCGGTGAGTGGTGACCCGATCCCCCCCCCTCCCTCCCCCCGCTCCGAGGCATTGGGGGAGTGTCCTCAGTGCCCCCTCTGGAACAGCGACGGAGCATCCCCTGCTTCCCCAGGACCTCTTTAACAAAAATAATCCTAATCTGGTTTTTTGGGGGAGGCGTTTGAAGCTTTTTTGGCCATTTTCCGTGTGTTGATATTAACCGGGGAAGGGGGGGAGGCAAAGGCAGCATCACCCCCCTGCCCCACCCCGCAGCCCCTTCCTCTTGGAATAAGCCAGAATAAATGTTAACCTAAAAAAAAGCCCCGAGCATTTCTACAGGGTCTGGGAGGGGCTCTGGGGGGGCTGCAATGGCTTTGGGAGGGAGGCTGAGATGGGCTTGGGGGAGTGGGGAGGGTTTAGGGGACCAGAACTGAGTTTGGGGGGGGGGGGTGTGGATGAGTTTGGGGGATCAAGGCTGGGTTTGTGGGGGCTGAGATGGGTTTGGTGGGACCAGGGGTGGGTTTGGAAGTGCGGGGATGAGTTTTGGGGACCAGAGTTGGTTTTGGGGGAGTGTGGATGAGTTTTAGGGAACCAGAGATGGGTTTCAGGGTGTTCCTCCACTGGGGCTGCAGCCCCTTGCAGCGGGGCAGTGGTTGCTCCTGGTGTTGCCGTGGCAACTGTGGAACCAACAGCACCAGGGCTGAGGCAGTTGGGTGTCCCAAGCCCCAGCTGGGTCTCTCAAGGCCCAGTGGGGTTTCCCAAGCCCCATCAGTTGCTGAGTGGGGAGTCCTCAAGCCCCTGATGAGGAGCCAACCCACCATGGGGACGCTGGTGGTGGGCGCCGAGCGCTACGACTTGATGGCCACGGTGGGGCAGGGGGCCTTTGGAGAGGTGACCCGGGGCTGGCGGTGGAGCACCGGGGAGATGGTGGCCATCAAGATCCTGAAGAACGAAGGCCACCATGGCTCGTTGGTGAAAAACGAGCTGAGACTGCTGCAAGCCTTGCGGGAGGTGGACCCAGAGGAGTCGCACATCATCCGTTTCCTCGAGTCCTTCAGCAATGGCATCCGTACCTACCTGGTCTTGGAGCTGCTGGACCAAAACCTCTTCGACTTCCAAAAGCAGAACCACTTCTTGCCGCTGCCTGTCCGGCACATCCGAACCATCACGGTGCAGCTGCTGGCAGCGTTGGCCAAGCTGAAGGAGCTTTCCATCATCCACACCGACCTCAAGCCCGAGAACATCATGCTGGTGGACCACGCACGCTACCCCTTCCGTGTCAAGCTCATCGACTTCGGCTCGGCCAGCATCTTCGCCGACATCCGCCACGTCAAGGAGCCCTACATGCAATCCCGCTTCTACCGGGCACCAGAGATCTTGTTGGGGTTGCCTTTCTGCGAGAAGATGGACATGTGGTCCTTGGGTTGCGTGATGGCCGAGCTCTACTTGGGTTGGCCGCTCTTCCCCGGCGTCGACGAGCACGACCAGGTGCGTTACATCTGCTCCACCTTAGGGCCACCAAAGGCTGAGCTGCTCCGCGCTGCCCGCAAGGCGTCGTCCTTCTTCCAATGGGTGCCGTACCCCACCAGCTCCTGGCAGCTCCGGCCACCGGGCAAGGAGATGGTGAAGCCCAAGGAGAGGAGGGGGCGCGTCCTCTCCTCGCTGGACCAGTTGGCAGAGCTGAAGGAGGGCCCCGTGCCTTCTCCCAGCCCGGAGGCGGAGGCCGAGCGCTGCGACCGGCGCGGGATGGTGGAGCTGCTCAAGAGGATCCTCACCTGGGACTCCCGCGGGAGGATCACGCCCAGCGCCGCCCTCAAGCACCCCTTCCTCTCCTTGCAGCAGCTCAAGGGTGGCTTTCAGGCCACCCGGTACCACCAGCTCAGTCAGCAGGACCTGAGAGCGGCCCGGAAAGAAACCGGCACGGTCAAGACCTTCCCCGGCACCGGCGCGCCCAGCCAGGTGCCCCCGACCGGGGGCACCGGTGACAAGAGCCAGGAGGTCTGCCAAGCTCCCCTCCCCCCCGGGCGCGGCACCCAGCACCACCAGCACCGCTGTCATCCCAGGATGGAGCCCAGTGCCATGAGGTGGCTGGTGCTGAGGCCAAGCGTCAGGCAGAAGCCACACCATGGTTGTGGGTGGCATCGCGGAGCAGAACCCACCCGGAAGACCCCACACCTCGCCCCCACCAAGGTACAGCCATGGGGTGGGGGGGACACACAACACACACACGGCTCACACGGGGACCAGGGGCTCCTGGGCCTGGGGGCTCTGGGTCATCGGGTGCTCGGGGGTCCCTGGTGCCCCACTTCACAGGTGCTTGGGGTCCTTGGGGGTCCCTAGTGACCCACTTCATGGGTCCTTGGGGGTCCTGGTGCCCCACATCACAGGTGCTTGGGGTCCTTGGAGGTCCCTGCTGCCCCACATCGTGGGTTTTTGCATTCCCTGGGTCCTTGGGGGTCCTGGTGCCCCACACTGTGGATGCTTGGGGGCCCTGGCGCGCCATATCACAGCTGCTGGAGGTCCCTGGTGCCCTACTTCATGGGTCCTGGGGTCCCCGGGTGCTTGGGGGTCCCTGTGCGCCCCACATCCCCCTCCCCGATGCCGCTCACTCCCCCCCATATCTCTTCCCCTCCTTAGTGAGTTCCAGTGCCGTGGATCAACCAGAAGCCCCCCTATGCCAACCCCGTTCCCGAGCTCCGGCTGCCGCAACCGGCTGGGTCCCCCGGGGCACCTTCACCCCCCTGGCACCGAGCTGGCACCGCTGAGCCACCGCGGCGACCCCGGCAGCTGAGGGCTCCCAAAGCCTTCCTCTTTCTCAACTTCACCGGGAGAATCCCAGTTCCACAGCAGCAGAGGACGTGGCCGGGGCTGCGCCCGGCGCCACCGGCACCACCGGCACCACTTGGAGCCAACGCTTCCCAATAAAGGGCTTTGCTGGTAGCTCATTGCTTCCCCTGACTCTGCCGGGACGGCTCTGGCACCACAACACGTTCCCACCTTCGCTCCCGGTGCTGCCACGGGCCTTGGTGATGGAGGAGCCCCCACCACAGTAACAGAGGGCAAAGCCCACAAAAACACAAGAGGTTTGTGGTTTTCTTGTCCCCCAAAAACTGGGGGGTTTTGGCACAGCCGGACCCTCCCCACGCGCACCCCGGAGCTCCGTTTCCCGGTACCTAACGGGCACCGCAGCGGCTCTGCCACCGCTCGGCGTCGCCGATGTCGGCGCTGTACTGGGAGCTCCAATCCCGTTCGAACACCGCCTGCAGCTGCTCCCGAACGGTGGCGGCGGCGGCACCGCTTCCGCTCCTCGACTGCGTCACCACCAGCGCCGACCCCGCCGTCCGCACGAAATAGTCACCGGACCAGTTGGATGTCCCTGCATGGAGATCCCCCCCCCAACAAAGCGGTGTGTCCCCCCCCCTCAAGGCACCGTCACCAGCGGCCGGTGGCACGGCGTCCCCCGCCGCGGCGTCCCCGTGGCTCACCGATATACGCCGCCCTCTCCGTCACCAGGTACTTGTTGTGGTTCACCCGGGCGTAGGGGATCCGCGCTTGCGCCGCGCTCGTCGGCACCAGGAAAAGCCGCTGCGGGGAGAGCGAGGAGACTGCGATTCGTGGAACCCAAAGCCCACCCAGTTCCACCCCCTGCCGTGGGCACGGAACCCTCCCACTGGATCGGGGGGCTCTAAGCCCCATCCAACCTGGCCTTGAACACCTCTGGGGATGGGGCAGCCATAGCCTCCCTGGGCAACCTGGGCCAGGGCCTCCCCACCCTCAGAGTGAAGAATTCCTTCTTCTTGTCCAATCTAAATCTTCCCCTTCACAGTATCACAAGGTTGGGAAGGACCTCCGAGATCATCGAGTCCAACCAATAACCCAACACCAACACCAACACCAACACCTTCATCTAAACCATGGCACTCAGTGCCTCATCCAGTCTCCCCTTAAACACCTCCAGGGTCGGCGACTCCACCCCTCCCTGGGCAGCTCATTCCGATGTCCAATCACCCTTTCAGTGAAGAACTTTTTCCTCACATCAAGCCTAAACTTTCCCTGAGGAATCTTGAGTCCTCTGGTTCTGTCACTGGTCACCTGAGAGAAGAGACCAACCCCTCACCGACCACAACCTCCTTTTAGGTAGTTGTAGAGAGCAATGAGGTCTCCCCTGAGCCTCCTCTTCTTTAGACTAAACAGCCCCAACTCCCTCAGTCGCTCCTCGTAGGGCTTGTGCTCCAGCCCCTTCACCATCTTCGTTGCCCTCCTCTGGACACACTCCAGCATCCTGACATCTTTCCCAAACTGGGGGGCCCAGAACTGGACCCAGTATTCAAGGTGAGGCCTGACCAGTGCCGTGTCCAAAATGAAGTACCCGACATTTGGACTTATTAAACATCATCCCATTGGAATCGGCCCATGTCTCCAGTCTGTCCAGGTCCCTCTGCAGGGCCATCCTACCCTCTAGGAGATCAACCCTTCCTCCCAGCTTGGTATCATCTACAAACTTGCTGATGATGGACTCAATCCCCTCATCCAGATCATCAATAAAGATATTAAAGAGGACCGGACCCAACACCGATCCCTGGGGGACACCACTGGTGACCGGCCGCCAACTGGATGAGACACCATTCCCCACCGCTCTCTGGGCTCGGCCATCCAGCCAATTCCTAACCCAGCACAGAGTGCTCCCGTCTAAGCCACGGGCTGCCAGCTTCCCTAGGAGTCTACTTCCAACTTAAAGTCGTTCCCTCTCATCCCATCATTCCAGACCCTTGGAAAAAGCCCCTCCCCTGTTTTCCTGGAGCCACTTTCCATACCGGAAGCTGCTCTAAGCCCCCCCCCCCTCGAGCTTTCTCCTCTCCAGACTGAACAACCCCAACTCCCACCCTGTCCTCCAGCCCTCGGATCGTCTCCACGGCCTCCCCTGGACCCGCTCCGACAGCTCCACCTCCTCCTTCCATTGGGGATCTCAGATCTGGACACAGGTGGGGTCTCACCAGAGGAGCAGAATCCCCCCCCCACTCCGCTCTGCTCCCACAGCTCTGGCTGCAGCCCTCGAGTGGGTTCTGTGGCTCACGCTGAGCTTCTCCTCCCCCTGTACCAAAACCCACCCTGAAACGTCGCCCGCCGGCACCGCCGCGGCCGCGCCGCGTCACTCACCACCTCCACGCTGTAATGGGTCCGGTTGTCGGCGACGGCGGCGAGGGATTGGAGGAAGGGGAACATCGTTGCTTGGCTGTGGCGCCAACAACCCACCAAGAGGCGAACCCTGACGCGGCGTTCGACGACCGCTTTCCGCAGCCGGTTATCGATCGCCGGCCAAAACCTGGGGAGGGAAAGCGTTTCGGCATCACCGGCGCCGGCAAAGCGGGAGCGGCGGGGGGAGGCACGGGGAGGGGGGGGGAAAGGGGGGATCCATCCAAACCTCTGCGGGTGGGAGAACTCGGTGGTGGGGAGGTAACTCATCACCGCCACGTCCACAAAGTCCTCGGCGGCGTCAATGACGCTGAGGAGGGCGCTGAGGTCCTGGGTGCGACCGGCGGCGCAAAGAGCCGGAGGGGAGCTCTGCCAGAGCCATCAGAGCCCGATCAAGCCCTGGCACAGCCGATCCTCGGCACCGGGAAACCCAACCGCGGCGGAGCAGGGACCTACCGAGAAGTAGACGGCGGCATCGGTGCCGTTGAGCTGCAGCTCCAGCGGCGTCTCCATGTTGAAGGCGGTGGAATAATTCGCCGGCCACGGGACCGGGATGGAAGCGCCGGGAACGCCGAGAGCCCAATAAGCTTCAAAAATCTTGCCTAAATCCTTGGCCAAGCAGCTGCAGTTGTAGACGGCGGCTCCAAGCTCCTTCACCTGCAGCGAGCGGCGCGGGAGCGCTGTCACACGGTGTCACCAACCTTCTCCAACAGCCCTGACGGCACCGAGCGTCCCGTGATGGGGTGGCCCTGGCACGGGTTCGGCACCACCCGGCACCGGGGCTGTGCTTCTCACCTGGGTCAAGGACCTCCAGTCCATGTTGGCGCTCCCGAGGTAGAGATGGGCACCATCGACAAGCCAGAACTTGGTGTGCAGGACGCCGCCGGTGAGGCGCGGCAGATCGACGCTGCGCACCGCGGCTCCTGCGCGACACGCGCCGGGTGGCTCCCACTCTGATTTTGCACCCCAAAACCCCCACTTTTAGGGCTCTTCCCATCACTCACCGCTCTGTTCCAGCGCTTGGAGATCGTTGAGGGGCCATTTCGCTGACGGGCGGCTGACGGCGATCCGGACGGTGACGCCGCGCTGGGGTAACTGGAGGAGCTCCTTCAGGATTTCCTCTCCCTGAATCAGTGGTTTGAGACCAAAAAAGAAGCAGAAATGATTAAATCTGATGGGAAGGCAAGAAAAACATCAGCCAGAAATGTGTAATTGGTGTCGCGGACCTGGCTGGCAGAGGCTTCGTGTGTCCGTGTGTCCTCGTTGGTCAAGGTCCAGTAGAAGGAGGCGATGTCCAGGCTGCGCCTGACGGTGCCCAGGAGGTTCCTCCACGTGGAGAAGGTGGATGGATTGGGCACGGGGGGGTCCCCAAAGGCCATTCCCTCCGGGATGCTCTCCACCAGGACGATCCTACGGCATGAATCTGGTGAGAGCGCAGCGCGGTGACGCCAAGGGTCGGTGGGGAAGCGGCACCACTCATTGTCTCATCTTACCGGCACGCGGTGCCGCAGGACCCGGCGTTGGTGTCGGCATCAGCGTTGGCACCGGCATCGCCGCGGAGCATGGAGCTCACCCGGAGGTGGAAGAGGAGCAGGAAGGTGAGGAGGAAGAGGGTGAGGAGGACGGCGGAGAGCGCGGCGCCGCGAGAGCGCTGGGGTGGAGCAGGCGTCGGTGGTAATTAAGGAATGCATTAATTAATGGAGTTTCAAGCCAACACCAGCAGGATCCAGCAAGAGACAGCACCGGATCCGACCGGCACCGAACCAGTTTGGGGTTGTGGGGTGCTGGTAGCTGTGGGGCACCCCAGCTTGGGGTTGGGGTGTGCAGGAAGCTGTGGGGCACCCCAGTTTGGGGTTGTGGGGTGCAGGGAGCCAATGGGCACCCCAGTTTGAGGCTGTGGGGTGCAGGGAGCTGTGGGGCACCCCTCTTTGTGGTCGGGGGTGCCCCCAGCACCATACCTGCCTGCCGGCGCCGTGGGGCTCCATCCTGCTGCGACGCTGGAACAGAACAGACGAGTTTCCTCCCAACGTGCCCAATCTTGCGAGGCACCCCCGGGGGATTTTCAGGATGCAGAGAAGGGGATCCCTCAAACCCCACCAGACCCTCCCAGGCCCCCCAAGCTGAGGCTTCCCCTGCTGCCCCACAGCACTCCGGGTGCTCACATGCTCCGATCCCTTCGGGGTGGGAAGGGAAGTGCCTGGTCCTCCCCCACCCCCACCCTGGGAATGGGGGAGGAAATCTGGGCCCCCCTCAAAAAGGGGGGGAGCTCAGCCCCAGGGACTGCCCTGCCCCTCTCCCAATCCCTGCCTTGTTTGGGGATTTTGGGTGGGGGGTGTTAAGGTCCGTCTGGTGTCGCTCCCCAGGCTCAGCTGAATGGGGGGGAGGGGTTAAGGGCTGGGCTTTGGGGTTCAGGCGACATCGAGGGCCGAGCTGAGGGCTGGGTTTGGGCTGGGTTTAAGCCCAGGCCTCAGGCCTAAGGCCAGGTTCAAACTCAGTGACGTATTTAGTGCCGGGCTTAGGGCAGGGTTTAGGGCCGGGGTCAATATTCAGGGTCGGGTTTAGGGCCAGGGCCGGGCTCAAGGCCGGATTTAGGACCGGTTTTAGGGCCACGGGCATATTTAGGGCCGGGTTTAGGCCTCAGAGCCGGGCTCAGGACCGCGTTCAGAGTCGGGGTCTGGGCCGGGGCCGCTTCCGCCCCCCACACTCCCTCCGCCCTCGGCGCCGCCGCTGCCTCCTCCCTCCCACCTCCACTTCCGGCGCTCCGTGACGCCACTTCCTGTGCCCCGTGACGTCACTTCCGGCGCGGCGCGGGCCGGGGCCGAGCCATGGGGAGCGGCGGGAGCGGGGAGGAGAGGAGGGGGGTGAGCGGGGGCGGGAGGGGATGAGGGAGGAGACGGAAAGGAGGGAGGGGGTGTCAGAGGACAGGGAGGGGTTATGGGGCGGGGGGGAGGTGGGAAGAGTCTGTGGGGCAGGAGGAGGGGGAGGGAAGGGGTGTGGGGCAGGAGGGAGGGGTGTGAGAGGAGGGGGAGAGTCTATGGGGCAGAAGGAAAGGGAAGGGAGGGGGTGTGGGGCAGGAGGGAGGGGTGGAGAGAGTCTGTGGGGCAGGAGGAGGGGGAGGGAGGGGGTGTGGGGCAGGAGGGAGGGGTGTGAGAGGAGGGGGAGAGTCTATGGGGCAGAAGGAAAGGGAAGGGAGGGGGTGTGGGGCAGGAGGGAGGGGTGGAGAGATTCTGTGGGGCAGGAGGGAGGGGGTGTGGGGCAGGAGGGGGGGTGGAGAGAGTCTGTGGGGCAGGAGGAGGGGAAGGGAGGGGGTGTGGGGCAGGAGGGAGGGGTGTGAGAGGAGGGGGAGAGTCTATGGGGCAGAAGGAAAGGGAAGGGAGGGGGTGTGGGGCAGGAGGGAGGGGTGGAGAGAGTCTGTGGGGCAGGAGGGAG
>JAUMJL010001027.1:0-90316 GCA_033558185.1 Dromococcyx pavoninus
CGTGATCACGTGGCGTCGCACCTCAGCCAACCAGCGCTCCCCTCCTCCTCACGTGGTCCCGCCAAGATGGCGCTGAGCCGTGCGGGGCCGTTCTGGCGCCTCGGGTCGGGCCCCGCCGCGCTGCGCTGCTCCCGGGGGCCGCTGAGGTGAGCGGGGACCAGACCGGCGTCTGCACCGCCCGCAGCCCCCGCGCCCCGTACCGGCCCTGCCCACCCTTTGCTGCTCCCCCCGGCCGGTGCCTCCCACCAGCCCGGGTGCCCCCCTCGCCATCCGGTACTGGCCCTGTTCCCCCTCTGTGTCCGGTTACCGGCCCTGCCCTTCCCCCCCCCGCCCGGTTACCGGCCTTGCCACCGCCCGCCTGTCGCCCCTTGATCCCCGCAGTGCCCAGCCCCCCCGGCCCTGATCTCGATCCCTCTCGTACCCCCCCACCCCCTCCCCGAGCGTGGAGCCGGATCCACAGCGGCTGCCCAGGCCCGGCCAGGCCTACCCCTGGGAGAGAGGGGGCCGGGTCCCGGCACTCGGTTCCCCCCTCTGCAGGGGCTCCGGGATTCCCACAAACACCCTTCCCTCCGGTCTGGCCTCCACTCCCACTTCCAGAAAATCCAGGGATAACCTGGGCTGGGGGGGTCGCTGCAGGTACCCTGGCTGCTGCCTCTCCTCCAAAGCCGGCTCCAGGTCTGTCCTCGCTGCCCTGATCTCGGGAGCCAAACGAATCAATGGGAAGTACGAGAGGTTTCTGGAAAGGACCTTCCCCCGCTTCTACGTCTTGTACGCCACTTTCACCAAAGGTGGGGACTGGGGGGGACATTCCTGCTGCTCCAGGGGGAACAGAGGCAGCTGGAAATGCTATTGATCCCTTTCCTGGGGAGGCAGGGAGAGCATTCCCACTGTTCCAGGGAGGATGGAGGCATCTGGGAATGCTGCTGGTTTCCTTCCTGGGGAGGGAGAGGGGGCATTCCCACTGTTCCAGGGAGGACAGAGGCATCTGGGAATGCTGCTGATTTTCTTCCTGGGTAGGGGAACATTCCCGATGCTCTGACGGCAATGAAGGAAGCTGGAAATGCTCCCTGTTCCCATCACAAGGAAGGGGGGGGCGATGTTCCTGCTGCTTCGGGGAAAATGGAGGCAACTAGAAATGCTCCTTGTTCCCTTCACAGGGAGGAGGGGAACGTTGCCACTGCTCGAGGGGGAATGAAGGCAGCTGGAAGGGGGTCACGCTTGCACGTCTCCAGGAAGAACAAGGGCAGCTGGGAAGGCTTCCTCTTCCCTTCCCGGGGAGGGCGGACATTCCTGCTGGTCCAGGGGAAGTGGGGGCCACTGGAAATGCTGCTTGTTCCCATCCTGGGGCTAAAAACTGCTTTGTTGGAGGCTTTTGTCTGGGAATCGGGACCTGGAGGTGCTCTCTGTTCCGACAGGAATCCAAGCGCTCTTCCTGGAAGTCAAAGAAATACAGAAGATCCGATTCCAGATGTCCCGGCAGAGGCTGAGCACGCAGCAGCTGCCATACCGGGAGATGGAGAGGCTGCGCCAGGTACGGGACCTTTCCTCCCTGTGGCAGCGGCTCCAGTTCCTACCTGGGGCTGTGCTGGGATCAGAGGGGCCGATTTGTCCGGATGAGGTGCATTCCCTGCTTCAGGACAGTCTCTGGGAGGTGTTAATTTCCAGGGAATTCCATGCAATCACTGTCCAATCCTTATTCTCTCTCCTCTTTTGGAGGCAGTTTCGCAGGGACGTGATCAAGGCCATTCCCATCGGAATTATTGCCATCCCGCCCTTCGCCAACTTCCTGGTCATTGTCCTGATGTGAGTACTGGCCTCGTGATGATGCTGTGGCCCCAATCCTGGGGCTCCGTGGCTCTGATAGCTTAAATTTCATGGAAGGGGAGGCCGGGGCGGGGAATAGAGTTACAAATCCAGCCAGACGTTTCCTTGCCTCCCTCTGCCTCTCACTGGATTAAAAGTTTCCCACAGCCTGATGAGCCCAGCACTGGTTTCACAGTCCCGCTCTGTGTGGCAGCCATTGCCTGGCTTGTGGAGGAATAATCCCCAGCACACAGGGAACAGCCCTCTGCGTGCTTGGCCAGAGAAACCTCCCTGCACAAGTCCTTCCCAGGTGCCTCCGTAGCGTTTAAACATCCCTCTCCCTGCCAGCTGTCCTGCCACTGCAGCTAAATCCGGGCTGTATCCCTGGATTTTTCAGTCTTGCTCCTTGGCTTTGATGTCGTGCAGGTGGCTTAGAGCACTGCTGTGGGCAGTGGGGCAGATTTCCCTGTTGTGTCGAGCCTCGGCCGCAGTGGGGAAGCTCCAGCCAGGCACAGAAGCAATCCGATCGCCCAGTGAGGGTGAGGAGGCCCTGACACAGGCTGGCCAGAGAAACTGTGGCTGCTCCATCCCTGGAGATGTCCAAGGCCACGTTGGATGGGGCTTGGAGCCCCCTGATCCAGCGGGAAGTGTCCCTGCCCATTGGAGGGGTGGAACTGGATGGGCTTTGAGGTCCTTTCCAGCCCAGACTCTTCCAGAATTCCATGTAAGCATTCCCAGAACGAGATTGTCTGTCAGACTCTGGCTGGAGTCAGAGATCAGGTCCTTCCCTGGAGGGATCCATCAGGAGATGGTTCACGTTCATCCTGTTTCCGAAAGTGTTCAGGGCCAGGTTGGATGGGGCTTGGAGCCCCCTGATCCAGTGAGAGGTGTCTCTGCCCATGGCAGGGATTGAACTGGATGAGCTTTGAGGTCCCATCCAACCCAAACCATTCCAAGATTCTATGAAATCTCCTTTCATGACAAAGTGATCCAATATTGGAGGAGGGAAGGGGTGTGGACTTCAGTAGAGCCTTGGACACTGTTTCCCACAGCATTCTCTTAGAAAACCCAGCTGCTCCTGGCTCGGATGGGCTTGTTCTTCCATGGGTAAAACCAGCTCAATGCGGGGCCCAGAGAGTTTGTAGAATCACAGAATGGTTTGGATTGGAAGGAACCATGCAGTCCCTCCAGTCCAACACCACTGCAGTGGACAGGGACACCTTCCACTGCCATCAGGTTGCTCAAAGCCTCATCCAACCTGACCTTGAATGTTTCCAGGGATGGGACATGCATAACTTCTCTGGGCAACCTGGGCCAGGGCCTCCCCATCCTCAGGAAAAAAAACCTTCTTCCTAAGATCTGATCTAAACTTTTCTTTTAGTTTAAAACCATCACCACTTGTCCTGTTGCTGCAGGTCCTGCTGAAAAGTTTTTCCCCATCTCACTTATCAGCCCTTTTTAAGTATTGAAAGGCCATAATAAGGTCTCCCTGAAGCCTTCTCTTCTCCAGGCTGGACAACCCCAACTCTCTCAGCCTGTCCTCATAGCAGAGGTGCTCCAGCCCTTGGATCATTTCCGTGGCCTCCTAGGGACTCACTCCAACAGATCCCTGTCCTTCCTGTGCTCAGGACTCCAGAACTGGACACAGAGCTCTAGATGGGGTCTGCCTAGAGCGGAGCGAAGGGGCAGAATCCTCTCCCTCCCCTCTTTCCACCCTTTGGGTGCAACCCAGGACAGTGTTGGCTTTCTGGACTGCAAGCACACATTGCCAGCTCGTGTCCAGCTTCCCATCCACCAGGATCCCCAGGTCCTTCTCTGCAGGGCTGCTCCCAGTCTTCATTCCTTAGCCTGTATCAATACTGAGGGTTGCCCTGACTCAGGTGCAGAACATTGCACTTCACCTTGTTGAACTCCATGAGGTTTTCACAAGCCCACTGCTTCACCTTGTCAAGGTCCCCCTGGATGGCATCCCATCCCTCAGGGGTGTCATCTGCAGACTTGCTGAGGGTGCCCTCTAACCCATCATCTATGTCATTGATGAAGATTTTAAACAACAGGGGTCCCAGAGCAGACCCTCGAGGGACACTGCTTGTCACTTATCCCTGTCTGGACATTGTGCTGTTCACCACCGCCCTCTGGTCGTGACCATCCAACCTGTGTCTGATTCACCAAATAGTCCATCTTTCAAATCCATATCTCGCCAATTTAGAGAGAAGGGTATTGTAGGGGGTTGTGTAAAAGACCTTAGAGAAGTCCTCAGAGATGACATCCGTGGGTCTTCCCTTGTCCACTGATGTCACTCTCGTAGAAGGCCAGTAGGTTGGTGAGGCAGGACTATGTTTGGAGAAGCTGTGCTGGCTTCTCAAATCACCCCCCTGTCCTCCGTGTGCTTTAGCAAAGCTTCTGGGAGGATCTGTTCTGTGCTCTTCCCAGGCACAGATGGGAGGGTGACAAGTCGGTGGTTCCCAGGGGCCTTTCCACCCTTTTTAAAAATGGGCACAATGTTCCCCTTTTTCCAGTCGCCGGGGACTGCCGTGACTTTTCATATATCCTGGAGAGTGGCCTGGCAACCACGTCAGCCAATTCCCTCAGGACTCTGGGATGCATCTCATCAGGTCCCATGGATTTATATGTTCAGGTTCCTCAGGTGGTCATGAACCTGATCTTCTCTTACAGCAGGAAGGACTTTGCTCTCCCAGTCCACGTCTCGCAGCCCATCCCCTCTGGAGATGTGGGAGGTTGCCAGTGAAGACTGAGGCAAAAAAGCTGTAGAAAACTTCAGCCTTCTCCTCAGCTCTTGTCATCAGCTTGGCAGTCTCACTCATCAGGGCAGTTACGTTCTCTTTGACCTTTCTTTTTTGCTTGGCAGACCTGTAGAACCCTTCTTGTTATCCTTTGCATCCCTCACCAAGTTCAGCTCCTGCCATGCCTTGGCCTTCCTGACCCCATCCCTACACAACCGCACAGCATCCCAG
Source organism: Dromococcyx pavoninus (assembly GCA_033558185.1). Classification (NCBI taxonomy): domain Eukaryota; kingdom Metazoa; phylum Chordata; class Aves; order Cuculiformes; family Neomorphidae; genus Dromococcyx; species Dromococcyx pavoninus. The sequence goes on from JAUMJL010001027.1 coordinate 4,779, forward strand.
GATACCTGACCCTGCTTCCCCTTGCTGGGCATCTCCTTCTTGCCCTTTAGTTTGAGCCACAGGTCACGCCTCAGCCATGCTGGTCTCTTGCCTTCCCTGCCAGGCTTCTTGCAGCTGGGGATGGAGAGCTCCTGCACTATGTGGAGGCCATCCTTAAAGCTCTGCCAGCTCTGCTCCCCTGTCCCTGAGGGCAGTTTCTCATGAGGTCATATCGACTAACTCCTTGAAGAGCTTGAGGTTTGCTTTCCTGAAATTCAGGGTCCTGACTACTCTTCACTTGAACCAAATTCCTCAGGACCCCAAACTCCACCAGTGCACGATCACTACATCCCAGGTACCCCCAGCCTTGATGTCCCGATTAGCTCAGTTGCATTGGTGATCACCAGGTCAGGTATTGCACCTCCCATGGTAAGGGTATCTATTGCCTGGCTTTAAAAGTTCTCTTCAATACATTCCAGGAGTCTCCTGGATTGCCTACAGCTCACTGTGCTACTCTTCCAGCAGATGTCCAGGTGGCTGAAGACCCCAGCAGGACAAGAGCCTGTGAGCATGAAGCCTCCTGAAGTAAGAAGGCTTCATCAATCACCTCCTCTTAATCAGGTGGCCTGTAATAGCCTCCAGCCACAAGGTTCCATTTGTTACCTCCATCTCTGACTTCTAGAGCTGTGAGGAATGCAGTTGACTCCAGTTGGTGGCCGGTCACGAGCGGTGTCCCCAGGGATCCATGTTGGAGCCAGTTCCGTTCAGTGTCTTTATCCATGACCCAGACAAGGGAGCGAAGGAGGTGGAAGGGAGACTTCGTTGCTCTCTGCAGCTCCTGGACAGGAGGTTGGAGCCAGGCGGGGGTTGGGCTCTGCTCCCAAGTGACAGGTGATGGGATGAGAGGAAATGGCCTCAATATGCACCAGGGGAGGTTCAGACTGGATATTGAGAAAACTTCCTTCACAGAAAGAGTTGCCAAGCCCTGGCAGAGGCTGCCCAGGACAGTGGTGGAGTCTCCATCCCTGGAGGAATTTAAAAGCCCTGTGGATGTGATGCTTAGGACGGGGTTTGGTGGTGAAGCTGGCAGTGTGAGGTTTACGGTTGGGCTCAGTCTTAAAGGTCTTTTCCAACCTCAACGATTCCATGATTCCCAAGCAAACATCCTCAGCTCCTGGACCGAGCTGTGCCACCCTGGCTCAGGACAATTCTTACACCTCTTGCCAGCAGCACGAATGCCACTGCCCTGGCCCAGGTGTGCGGTTTTCCTCCCTGAATCCCTGTCTCTTCTTCTCCCAAGGTATTTCTTCCCACGCCAGCTCCTGATCCGCTACTTCTGGACCCCCAGCCAGCAGGTTGAATTCCTGGAGGCCTACGACGCCATCCGGAGAGACTCGTACCCCCATGTGGTGGAGAGTTTAGCCCTGGCCGCGCGTTCCCTGCCTGAGCCGCAGCTCCGGAGCCGCCTGCAGGAGATCTGCGTCGAGGTGCGTCAGCGCCGCCGCTGCCGATTCCCATCCCACCTGTGCTGCCACCTCCGCCCTTCCCAGGGAGCTGGAGGCCCACAAGGTGTTGGCAGCGTGTGCCGTGGCTCTTACAGGTGCAGCGAGGTTCCCAGCCACGCGTGACCGACCTCTACGCTGTGAGAAGTTTGTTTTCGGGATCGCTGCTGGGTCTGAACAAGCTCCAAGTGTCTCACGTGGTGAGTGCAGCTTTTCTCCTGTTGGCAGCTCCAAGCTGGTGCCTACACAAGAGCCTGTCCACTTTCTCGTGCCCCAGATAGGGTGTTGTGCCCTAAAACCAGTCCAAATGTGGATGAAAAATGGGACGTGAGCTGGTAATGTGTGCTTGCAACCCAGAAAGCCGACCCTCTCCCAGGCTGCACGTGAAGCAGCACGGCCAGCAGTGCGAGGGAGGGCGTTCTGCCCCTCAGCTCCACCCTACTGGGAACCCTGGATCCCTGCTTCCAGCTCCAGGGCTCTCAGCTCAGGAAAGACACAGGACTGTTGGAGCGGGGCCAGCAGAGGCCACGGAAATCATCCAAGGGCTGGGACAGCTCTGCTGTACGGAAAAGCAGGGAGAGTTGGGGTTGTTCAGCCTGGAGAAGAGAAGGCTTTGGGGGAAGACCTTAGAGCAGTCTCCCAGGACTGAAATGGGCTCCAGGAAAGCTGGGGAGGGGCTCTTGATCAGGGAGTGCAGGGATGGGATGAGAGGGAACAGTTTTGAGCTGGAAGAGGGGAGATTGAGATGAGATCTTGGGGAGAAATGTTTTCCTGTTAGGGTGGGGAGGCCCTGGCCCAGGTTGTCCAGAGAAGCTGTGGCTGCCCCATCCCTGGAAGTGTCCAAGGCCAGGTTGGGTGGGGCTTGGAGCCCCCGATCCAGTGGGAGGTGTCCCTGCCCATGGCAGGGGGTGGAACTGGGTGGGATTTGAGGTCCCTTCCAACCCAAATGGTTCTACGATTCCATGTAAACAACCCCAGAACAAGATTACTCTGGGACCATTTGGCTGCCCCAGAGCCATCCCACGCCCCACAGCCAAGGGCAGAGCACATTTCCCTGGACACCCCCTCCCTGCCCCCTCGCTGGGCCTGGCAGCTGAGCAGGGCGTTCCAAAAACAGGGGTTTGGTGTGGGCAGGACAATTAGCCTGGTAATTAAAGGGAAGAGAACGTGTGGCACATCGGGAATGGGAGCGGCGCAGTCGGGTTTACGTTGTGTCCGGAGGGCTGTGACACCCGGTTCAGAGTGGCCACTGACCCCTCCTTTTTCCTTCTCAGAAAGCCCTGAGCCAGGTCCTCTTCCTGACCACCCACTTGCCGGCCTTTTTCCTGAGGCATCGCTTGCGGAGCCACGTCCTGGAGATCCGGCACCTGGACCGCGCCATGCTGCGCCTGGGCCTGGGCCAGCTCTCCGAGGAGGAGCTGCGAGCGGTGAGGATGCCTCTCCCAGCCCCGTCTGCCCCCAGGATGGCCTCATCCCAGCCCTCCCCATTGCCAGCAGAGCTGTGCTGGGGCTCAGCGTGTTCCTCCCACCCCACCATGAGCTGGATCGTGGCCGCTCTCCTCTGGGAAGGCATTTTCTAAACTTGTTTTCCACGCTGGGGCACTGCCAGGAGCCAGGGGCACTGTAGGGAGAGTTCACACCGACAAGAGGGATCGACAAGAGGGATCCTCAGCATTTCCTGTGACCCAGAGTGAAAATCCCTGAATGTGTCTGTATTTTTTCCTCCTCCTGACTCCGCAGGCTTGTTACCTCCGTGGCCTGAACTCGACGCACCTTGAGATGTCAGAATGCAGAGCGTGGCTGGAGCAGTGGCTGGGGCTCTCCTGCAAGCTGCAAGGTGAGGGTGGGTGAAGGGCAGTTCCTGGGGCTGGGGGCACCTGGGCCTCTCCCGAGTTCCTCTGGGCACAGCGTTTGCTCTGGGGAAACGTGGGCTCAGTGGTGGTTTTGTCTGGCTCTGGACCCTCAGTTCCTGAGGGATGCAAACGGCAGAGCACTGGGCTGGCTCTCCAGGGCCACATCCACATGGGATACCCATGGCCTCTGTCTGCATGTCCCTGTCCCTTGGAGACCTCGTGGCAGCAGTTTCCAGCCCCGCAGCCACACCGGGGGAGGAAAAACAGGAGCAGGGGGGAAACCAGGGAGCAAGAGCAGAGCGAAAAGCCCTGGAGAGCTGGGGTGCCCTGTGGCCTCTGCTGCACCAGCGGCTCGGGATGAGCCCATTGGGAGCAGTTTGGCTGCAGCAGCGCCGCTCTGACCTTGTGCTCGTGTTTCTCCAGCTTCAGACGCTTCCCTCCTGGCGAACAGCATGGTCCTGCTGTCCCTCAACTACGTCGGGTCCAAGGAGTGACAGTTGAGCTGCCGGCTGCACTCCCTCACCCTGGCATCACGCGCCGGCTTGGCGATTCCCAGCCTAGTGCTGCAAAATCCCTGCCTTTCAGTGATGTGAAACCACAGCCTGGAGCCAGCGAGACGGGCTCTGACGCCGCCGCAGGGTGAAGACACGATTCCCCCCCTCCTGTGCCGGAGGTTGGTGCCAGCGCCGGCTCCTCTCGTCCCGTCTGTGCTTTCAGGGTGGGCTGGCAGTGCCGCGGGGCTGAGCCCTGGCTGTGCCTGGGGTGGGCGGCTTCGCTGTCACAGCTCTTGAACTGCATCACTTGGATACAGAACGGGAGAGTGAGCGGCTCCGGGCACTTCCCTTTGCATCCCGCAGCTCCCTTCTGCTTGGGTTTTCCCGCTCCGTGCGGGTTTTTAGTTTCTGTTCTCCACTGAGCAGCCTTGAATACAAAAAAATATCTCTGGGGGGAGGGTGAAGAAAAGCCCCCAGATCCCACTGTGACCTTCCCAGGATCCTTGGAGGGGATCCTAGGGTGTTGTTTGCTCGGGCTGCCTCTTTCTGGAGTGTTACGGCTGCGAGCCTGGGGAGCCATCCTGGCTGCCAGCAGGAGCTGGAAACACCACGGTGACACCAGTGGGGTTGAAAAGGTGGTGCTGAGCCACATCCATCGGGTTCTACCAGATTGGAGCTGGGGCTTCCAGTGGTTCTGGGGCTCCAGTGGCTCTGGCTCCCCTCTGAGCGAATTTCCCCTACCTTGATGTGTTTTATTAAAGAGAAGAATCAAGCGAGCACCTCGGGCGTCTCCCCGCAGACACCCCACCACCCCCTGCCCCACTAAAATGCTCCCTGTTTCCCCAGTGGCCCTTCCACCTGCAGAAATGGCATGCAGACACCTGGAAACTTCCCTTTTTTAAGCATTTTCAGAGATAAAAGAGGGGTAGAAACACCAGACATGCATGCCAGGCCAGCTCTGAGCATCTCCCTCCCCTCTAGGAGAAGAAACCCTTTCCCCTAAGCCCTTCAATCCTAATTTTTGCAGGAATTCGAGGCCTCACCACAAGGAGTTCCCAGGGATAGGTTTGGAGATGCGACTCCCTGTGCAAGTTTAGCATTTCTTTTATTTTTACACTTAAATATTCTCTTTAAATACAGCATTATCACCATGAAAAGAACAGAAAAGGCTGGGGGAGGGTGGGGGATATTCGGAAGCCAAGCTTTGGATTCACACTGGGAAATTAAAAGTGGGAAGTCACCTCAGGCAGTGTGAGATGGGGAGGGTGCGGAGGCGTGGTTTAAATAAGATGCGGAGGCGGGGAAGGCCGGGACGGCAGCGCTGGGGTGGGGCCGGGGCTCCCGGTAGCACCAGAGGGGAAGAGGGGCTGTTGGGAATCGCACACAGCGCCGGATCGAGCGGGAGCCACTGAGGACGCTTCAGCCAACCAGGACACCATAAAGCTGGAAACGCGCTTCTGTTGCGCGGGCGACGCACCGAGATCCTTGTGACCCAACCAGTTCCTTGCTTACCGTGACAGCAGCCCTGAGCTGGCACCACGGGATCCGTTCTGTTGGCTGATAGGATCCTCCAGCCTCACTGAAGGCGCTGGAGCAGGTCTGGACCTGGCTGTGGCAGCCGAGGGCCAGGACGGGACCTGGACCCGGAGCTGGGGAGGGAGCGTGGAGCCAGCTGAAAATAAAAAAGGAGGGGGGGGGGGGAACCCCAAAGCCCAGGAGTTTTGCCCCATTCAAGTGTCACCATTCGCTCCAGTTTCACAGCCTGGAGTTGCTCCAGTTTGTGCAGGAGGACAAACCCCCATGGCCAAACCAGTGCCAGCAAGCACGGTGGCAGCTCCTGCCAGGAAGGGGCACGGAGAAACCACCGGCAAGGGGTAAGGCTTCGTTCCGCCCTGGTTTAGCCCTTGAGTGCAGCCGAGGGCAGGGCGAGCCCTGGGCTGGAAAGCAGCCCCTGCCCCTCGGCTCTGCCCCGCGAGCAGCATCCCCAGGGCTTGGTCCCAGGGGAAGGAGCCGCTTTGCTCGGCCGAAGGGCTGGAGCCACTGGCCCTGGTGATGAGAGCAGCACAGGGATTTAAACCCCTTCCAACCCCTTCAGACAGCAGGAGCTGCTGCCAGGAGCAGGAGAGGAGCCTTGAACCGCACCAAATCTCCCCCAAAAATTCACAGAGTGCATCAGACTGCATGATTTGTCCCAGTTCCACTGCTTTCCAGGTGGGACGATTCACATGGGAGCCGCATGCCCTGGGAGCAGCTCTGGGCTTGTTTTCCAAGAAGTGAGGGCTGTGGGATGGAACCCTCCAGCAGAGGAAGCTCAGGACACTGGGAGGCTCTTTGCTCCCCTCTCCTCCTGATCCTCTCCTTAAAGACTGGATTTGCTCATCTGCGGCACCGTGAACGGCAGTGGAGACGCTTCCCATCAGCCAGGACGAGGGCAGAGGTTGAAGCTGCTGGGAGAGGGAAGGGGAGCTCGGAGAGGTGCCCCCCACCCTGTCCTGCCCCTCAGGACGCAGTGTGAAGGGGGTGCCCCATCCCAGTGCCGGGGAGCCAGAAGCATGGAAACTGCTTTTCCCACCTGCTGGAGGAAGCACAGCCAGTTGCCTTGAGCATTCTTCGAGGCCAGCGTGGAGCATGGGGATGGACAGATGGACACGGTTCTCCATCACGGCCAAGCCGTGGTCGCCAAGGACTCCAACTCTTCCAATCCCAGTGATTAAATCCCCCTGCTCCAATTCCAAGGAGAGTTTGTGGGCAGCGCTCCTGCCTCTCTTGTGCAATGAGAGCCTCCCTGGTGGCTCCAGGTCCTTCCCAATCCATCCGAGCCGTGGTGGCTGTAGGGAAGGGGCACTCGGAGACGCTGGGTTGTGACACAGCCCGGTAAACATTCCGTAAAGGAAGAAAAAAGGAAAAAAGGTCTTTTTCCCTTAAAAACCGAAGAGTGGAAAGGGCTCCTGGCAGCCAGGGGCTGCGCTGGGGGCAGCTCCGGGAACGGATGACAGGAAGGAGCTGCCATGGGAAGCAGGAGGCTCCAGGTCCAGCGTGTGGCAACCAAGCAGCCGTCGGCATTGGCCGAGCTGGGAAAACCGTCTGTGCCAAGCAAGTGGGTGGCTCCAGGCCCCGGGCAAGGGGGCAGCAGCCAAACTCCTCTGTACAAAGCGGCCTCCGCTCCCCCAATTAAAGAACCCCAGAAGGCCCTGCCAGTCCGTAAAAGCCAGCGGCAATAAATAACGGAGCGCGGCCGCTCACACGGGCAGGACTGGCCCCGCGCCGGAGGGTGGCTCCTGGTCCCGCTCCGGCGCTGACTCCGGTGGGACGGGGGAGCCCGGGGAGCAGGGAGCAGCAGCTGCTCGGCAGCCCTCGGAGGTTGGCACGGCCTCCAGTGGTGAAGGATTTCTGGATGCTTCCCCCTTGCCGGGGGCAGCTTGGCTGCAGGGCAGTGCGGGGCCCGGGAGGAGGCTGTTGGGATCCTTCTGGGCCGACTGTGCCTCGCCGCTCTTGCCCCGCGCCGGCCGCGGCTCCACCTGGTAGTAGAGCACGGGGCCATCGTTCAAGTAGGGCTGGGCACCTGCCGAGGCCGCGGGCTCCGAGCCGTCAGCGAAGCAGAGGACGGATGAGCCCGGAGGTAACTGCGCTTGGATGAGGATGGGGGCAGCCAGACCCGGGCACAGACCCTCCGGCACGGCCAGGGGCTCCTCAAGGATGCAAACGCCCAAGCTCTCGATGCTGGAGCCATTACTGGAATCTTCCTCAGCCTTCAGCCTCTCCAGCTCCTCGGCTGTTTGCAGGTGCATCACAGCCGTCTCGTTCTCCGCCATGAATTCCTGGAAGTCCTGTGTTTCGGCCGGCGGCCCCAGCCAGTCGCCAGCAGAGCCCTGAGTGGCAGCGGCAGCCGCCGCCTCCTCCTCCGGTGCCCGCACGCCCTGGCGCTTGTTCTCCAGCTCCAGCTTCATGATGGTGTGGAGGTAGTGAGTCCGCACGCGGATGGGATTGAACTCGATCCGACCGGCCATGTTACCGCAGCCATCCCGGGAGCAGCCGCAGGGGAAAGACATGCGATCCACCTGGCAGGGAGACAGAGACGTGGCAGCTCCAGGATCCCAGAGGATTCGTCCCCAGAATCCCCAATTCCAACCCAGCAGCTCCAGGATCCCAGAGGAACCCTCCCCAAAGCCTAAAATCCACCTCAGCAGCTCCAGGACCCTGTTGGATCCCTCTCCCAGAGTCTAAAATTCACCTCGACAGCTCCAGAATCACGTTTGATCCTTCTCCCAGAGCCTAAAATCCACTCCAACAGCTCCTGCATCCCAGAGGATCCCTCCCCTAGAGCCTAAAATCCACCCCAGCAGCTCCAGGATCACAGAATATCCCTCCCCCATGCCCTAAGATTCATCCTGGCACCTCAAGGATCCTAGAGGATCCCTCCCCAAAGCCTAAAATCCACCTCAGCAGCTCCAGGATCACAGAATATCCCTCCCCCATGCCCTAAGATTCATCCTGACACCTCAAGGATCCTAGAGGATCCCTCCCCAAAGCCTAAAATCCACCTCAGCAGCTCCAGGACCCTGTTGGATCCCTCCCCAAAGCCTAAAATCCATCCCAACAGCTCCAGAATCAAATTTGATCCTTCCCCCAGAGCCTAAAATCCATCCTGACAGCTCCAGAATCATGTTTGATCCTTCCCCCAGAGCCTAAAATCCACCCTGACAGCTCCTGCATCCCTGAGGATCCTCACTCAGAGCTTAAAATCCACCCTGGCAACTCTAGGATCCCAGAACATCCCTCCCCCATGCCCTAAGATCCACCCCGACAGCTCAAGCATCCCAGAGGATCCCTCCCCCAGAGCCTAAAATCCATCCCGGCAGCTTGAAGATCCCACAGGATCCACCTCTAGAGCCTAAAAAACATCCTGGCATCTCTGTGATCCCAACTGACCCCTCCCCAGAGCCTAAGATCCACTTCAGCACCTCCAGGATCCTGTTGGATCCTTCCCCAGAGCCTGAAGTCCACCCCAACAGCTCCAGGTTCCCCGAGGATCCCTCCCCTGAGCCTAAGATCCACCTGGCTGCTGTCTGACCTCGAGAATTCGGTGTTGGGGGAAGATTTTTCCCTGCGAGGTGTCCCCAAAGCAAGCTGGAGCTGCAGCCCAGCTCCTCCAGGAGCAGTCGACACCCAAGGAAAGCACCAGGATCATCAAATCCTGGAATGGTTTGGGTTCGAAGGGACCTCAAAGCCCATCCAGTTCCAGTTCCATGGGCAGGGACACTTCCCACTGGATCAGGGGGCTCAAAGCCCCATCCAGCCTGGCCTTGAACACCTCCAGGGATGGGGCAGCCAACACTGCTCTGGGCAACCTGGGCCAGGGCCTCCTCACCCTCACGGTGGAGTGTTTCTTCCCGCTGTCTAAGCAGGATGAGGCCCGGCACCGTGGTTCCTCTGCTGGCATCGCCCCTCACGCCTCACCTGGCACTTGATCCCGGCCTGGCTGCAGGCACAGGCCTCTGGGTCGCAGTAGAGGCGGCAGTCGCAGCCGCACTCCTCGCGGGACAGGCGGATGGCCCTCAGCTCCTGCTTCTCCTCGGCATCGATGCGGTGAACGCCCGAGGCTCGCAGCAACGCCCGGCGCCGTTTGGTGGGCAGCGGCTGCAGGAAGAAGTAGTCATCCACCTCCACGTTCTCCACATCAATGTCGTCATCTGAGACGTCCTCCAGCGTCAGCCCATCCGCCTCCTCCGACTCCACCGTCCCGTTCTTGGTGAGCTGCAGGCAGTGGGGCAGGGTCAGCGCCTGCAGGGGGACGCTGAGTCCCGGCAACACAGTGGGACAGAGGATCTGGTCCCTCCGTCCGACCCCGCGGCCCCCACCCCTCAGCACCTCCTGTGCTTCTCAGCACCCAGCGGAGCCTCCCTGTGCACCCCAGGCTCAGCTCCCAGCTTTTTATGGGAGAAGGGTGGGAAATGAAATAAGAATTCCAAGCAGAGAATCCCTTTTCTATCTTAGAATCATAGAATGACCTGACTTGGAAGTGACCCAAAAAGATCATGGAGTGCAACTCCTGTCCCTACACAGGACACCCCCAACATTCACCCCATGGGGCTGAGGGCATTGGCCAAATGCTTCTGGAATGCTGGCAGAGTGGGTGCTGTGACTGCTTCCCTGGGGAGCTGTTCCAGGGCTCCACCACCCGCTGGGGGAAGAACCTCTTCCTGACATCCAATCTAACCCTCTCTTGGCATCTTCCGTCTCTTCCCTCCAGTCCTGTCACAGGTCACAAGAGCAGAGCTCAGCCCCTGTCTCCCCTCCCTCCCTTGGGAGAAGGCAGTAAACAGCTCTGAGATCCCATCTCAGTCTCCTCTTCTGCAGCTGAACAGACCAAGGGACCTCAGCCTCTCCTCAAACAATTTCCCCTGCAGACCCTTCCCCTTTGTGGCCTCCTCTGGACACTCCTCAGTACTTCGATGTCCTTTTCATCCTGTGGCACCCAAACTTCCCCCAGAGCTCGAGGTGGGGCCATCCCAGCGCAGAATAGAACGGGACAATCCCCTCCCTCTCCCGGCTGGCGATGCCCTGCTTGGTGCCCCCCAGGACACGGTTGCCCTCTTGGCTGCCAGGGCTCACTGCTGGCTCACGGTCACTCAGAACCCCCAGATCCCTCTCCGCAGGGCTCTCCAGCCTCTCCCTGGTCTGTCCATGTTTCCAGGGTTCCTTCACAACGACTTCAAACACTGAGAGAAAAGGAGGTCACTGCTGCTTAAAATACCGGAGGAGCAGTGGCAGCGGAGCCGCAGAGAATCCCCACCACAGGAATGAGGTTTGGAAGCAGAACAGCTGGATCCTGCAACGTGCCCGCACCTCCCAACCCTCCTTCAACCTCCCAATCTGGTCTTTCCACTTCCCACCCTCCCCAGGCACTGGAGACCCCCAAATCGTGGCCCTGAGGATAAATGGAGTCCCCAGCTCCCAGAAAGCCGGCACAGAGGGGACAGCAGCTGGAGAGGCCCATGGAAAGGACCAAGTTTAATCAAACTCCTAATGGATAAAGGAACTGAAGGGGTGGAAGAGGCCGGATCCCCGTCCCTTTGCCCACAGTGAGGCTGGAACCCTGTCCCTGTGCCCATGGCAAGGTCAGATCCGCATCCCTGATCCGCATCCCTGTGCCCACAGCCAGGCCAGATCTGTGTCCCTGTGCCCTCGGCAGGGATGGATCCACATCCCTTTCCCACAATCGGAGTTGCTTGGTTGGAAAAGACTTTTGAGATCATCAGCCCGAGCACCTCATCAACCCATCTTTTAGAAACCTCCAGGGATGGTGACTCCACCCCCTCCCTGGGAGCCTCTGCCAGGGCCTGAGAACCCTTTCAGTGAAGAACTTTTTCCCGATGTCCAATCTGAAACTGCCCTGGTGCACCTTGGGGCCATTTCCTCTCATCCCATCACTGTCACTTGGGAGAGGAGACCAACACCCACCTCCCCACAGCCTCCTCTCAGGCAGTTGTAGAGAGTGATGAGGTCTCCCCTCAGCCTCCTCTTCTCCAGGCTGAACAGCCCCAGGTCCCTCAGCTGCTCCTCATAATCCTTGTTCTCCAGCCTCTTCTCCAGCTCCATTCCCTCCTCTGGACGCGCTCCTGCCCTTCAATGTCTTTCTTAGAGTGGGGGAACCAAAACCGAGCCCAGGATTCGAGGTGTGGCCTGCAGCAGGGCCAGATCCGAAACCCTTTGCCCAGAGCAGGGCTATATCCACATCGCTGTGTGCACAGGAGGCTGTGACAGCGTGAGCTCCGCATCCCAGCCTCTGCAGAGCATCCTGGGGAGCTAAGCCCGGCCTTCGGGCAACGCCCAAGGGTGCAAACCTGGCTCCCAGAAACTGAGGATGGGTTGGAAAACAAGCAGAGCCAGCCGAGATCCCAATCTTCCCCCAACGCAGCCCAGCTGCCTCCTCCCAGACTGGAATTTCCACCAGCACAGACCTGGCAAGGTTTAGCCAACAGCTCCGAACGCGGCACAGGCTGACGCTGCCTGGCCGGCCCCGCGCATGGGTACAGCACCGACACGAAAAGAGGTGAAAGAAATCAGAGAAGGGTTGAAAGGGACCTCGAAGCCCATCCAGTTCCAACCCCCAACCCAGTTACACCTCCCACTGGATCAGGGGGCTCAAAGCCCCATCCAACCTGGCCTTGAACACCTCCAGGGATGGGGCAGCCACCACTTCTCTGGGCAACCTGGGCCAGGGCTTCTCAACCTTCACAGGAGAACATTTCTCCTCAAGATCTCATCTCAATCTCCCCTCTTCCAGCTCAAAACCATTCCCTCTCATCCCATCCCTGCACTCCCTGATCAAGAGCCCCTCCCCAGCTTTCCTGGAGCCCCTTTCAGTCCTGGGAGGCTGCTCTAAGCTCTCCCCGGAGCCTTCTCTTCTCCAGGCTGAACAACCCCAACTCTCCCAGCCTGTCCTCACAGCAGAGGGGCTCCAGCCCTCGGAACATCTCCATGGCCTACTCTGGACTCGCTCCAGCACATCCACGTCCTTCCTGTACTGAGGACCCCAGTTTTAGTGGTGCTGAATCCATCCCAGTTGGGATGAAGGGGAAGCCTGGATCTCTCCTCTTCACCCATCTTAAGCTCGAGCTCCACTAAATCCCAGCGAGCTCTTCCCAGATGCGGCACTGCCCGGATTTCACCGGCAACACCCGCTTCCCCCGCAGTACCTTCATCTTCTTGGCGTGCAGCTTCTCTTCCTTGAGGTGCTCCCGTAGGATCTCCCGGTGGTTCACCTCCTGCTCCTGGGCGAACTCGCAGAGCGTGTAGCGGCGAACGGAGTTGTGGCGCGGGGCCATGCCCAGGGAGCTGCCGCCCTGGCTGGGGACGCTGGTGAAGCCCTGGCGCCGGGCGAAGTAGTAGACAGTGACTTGGTCGAAGCGAACGTTCTTCCTGCGGAGCTGCTTCTGCCGCTTCAGGATGGAGGTGGCTGCAGGGGCAGAAGAGGGGTTGTCAGGAGCCTGACACCCCTCAGGGGTCCCCAAAAATCCTCCCACCCCTCCAGAATGTGGCTTCAGAAGATCTCCCACCCCTCTGCAATACAGCTTCCAAAGATCTCCCAACCTTCTGGAACGTGGCTTCCAAAGATCTCCCACCCCACCATAATGCAGCTTCCAAAGATCTCCCACTCCTCTGCAATGCAGCTTCCAAAGATCTCCCAACCCTCTGGAATGCATCTTCCAAAGATCTCCCACCCCTCTGGAACACGGCTTCCAAAGATCTCCCAACCCTCTGCAATGTGGTTTCTAAAGATCTCCCATCCCACTGGAACACAGCTTTCCTACTCCCAGGCGCCAGCTGAGCTCGAGCTGTTGGCCCAGAGCCGCCTCCAGGTCACAGCTGTGTCCCCGGGGACCAGGCTCTTCCCTGCGATGTCACCGAGACCCCGTTAATCCCCACTCCATCCACCATCGGCACCCACAGTGCCAGGAGGAGGGCAGGAGTGCTCTGGGATGGAGCTTGGACACCTCTGTGGGGTCAGATTGGAAATTCCCCAGGCTCTGGCACGATCCAGACCAGCAAACTCATTCCCTCAGGTGGGAGATGAGGGGTGGACAAGGGGAGAGCAGATCCAGTCCCACATCCCTGGGGAAGGGCAGAGCCGGCCCCACATCCCAGTGCTCAGCCGAGGCCTGTGGCGCCGGGAGAGGCTCCGTCCCCGCGCACTCACGGATGAAGCCAGAGGAGCTGGAGGGGTTGACACTGTCACAGCTGTCGGCGCTGTCGCTGTTGGAGATCTCGTCGTCCGAGTTGGAGCCGGCCGAGCCCACGTCCGCATCCTCAAACCTCCTCTTGAGGCCGGCGCTCGGGATCGCATCCATTTGGCCGTGCTTCGCATGGAGAGCCGGCAGGGGGGAAGGGGCTCGGCCACCAGGCTCTCCACGGCCCTGCGGGCACGGCTCGAAGCTGGAACGGCATTTTGGAGAAGCCACCATCACTCAGGATAACCGGGAAAGGCTCCCGTGGCTCTTCCGAGCAGCATCTCCCCAGCCCTGCGCTCCCCACCTCAGATCAAGGCTCTGGTCCCCAGCTCCAATGCGATCCCACCCTCCAGTTAGGAGCTGTGCACCGGTATTTAACGATATCCCATAATTTGGGGCAGCTCTGGAGGGGCAGACGGGGCCGAACCGATCCCTACTGGAATTCACCCAGTGCGGGAGGAGACGCCGGATTTATGAAGAGAGGAGCTCGAACTGTTCGGCACAGCAACCACCTCTTCCGTGATCCAACGTTTCCTGGCCAGTTCCCAACAAAACCTTGGGATGCACCAGGGTTTATCCACTCATTGCTGATGCCAGATCCCATCCAAGCTGCTGGAAGGGAACAAGCTCCTTGCCGGGAGATTCCCCAGCATTTTCCCATCCCCTCACTGATGTCCCCATGCTCCAGAACAGGCCACTTGGCTTGCCCACAGGAGGCTGAGAAATCCTCGGCTCCAGCCTGGGCAAGGAATTCCTGGGAGCTGATTTCCCAGCGGGAAGAGCAGTGAGCAGTGCTCTGCGTTCTCCCAATGCTCTTGGACCAGTGGCTTTTGCTTCTGAACGGAGCGCAGGGTATCGCCATCCCCTGGGCTGGAGCCACAAACCTCCTGGGATACCGGGACCCCCGAGAGCCCAGCACCCACCGGGCTGCACCATCTCCTCTCCCCTCCTCTCCAACCACCGTTCTCATGGCAACGGGAACAGCCGGCTTCGGCAAAAAGCATGTCAGCCCACGGCATCACAGAATCATGGAATCATCTGGTTGGAAAAGATCTCGGAGATCATTGTGTCCAGCTGTCTACTACTGAACCATCCCTGAGCACCTCATCCACCCGGCTTTTGAACCCCTCCAGGGATGGGGACTCCCCCACTGCCCTGGGCAGCCTCTGCCAGGGCTTCACCACTCTGTCAGGAAAGACATTTTTCCCAATATCCAATCTAACCCTCCCCTGGCACAATTTGAGGCCATGTCCTCCCATCCCATCACTTCGGAGAAGAGCCCAGCACCCACCTCACCACAAACTCCTCTCCAGGAGCTGCAGAGAGCGATGAGGTCTTCCCTCAGCCTCCTCTTCTCCAGACCAAACAGCCCCAGGTCCTTCAGCCACTCCCAGAACCCCTTCCCCAGCTCCTTTACCCTCTCTGGATGAGCTCCAGCTCCTCAAGGTCTTTCTTGGAGTGAGGGGCCCAAAGCTAAACCCAAGATTCGAGGTGTGGCCTCCCCAGTGCCAAGTCCAGGGAGACGATCCCTTCCCTGCTCCTGGTGGTCACACCATGGCTCATCCAAGCCAGGATGCTGGTGGCCTTCTTGACCACCTGGTCCCTCTCTACCGAGCAGTTTTCCAGTCCCTCTTCCCCAAGCCTGGAGCGTTGCTGGGGGTTGTTGTGACCCAGGACCCAGCACTTGACCTTGTGAAACCCCATCCTGCTGGCCTTGGCCCATGGATCCAGCCTGTCCCGATCCCTCTGCAGACCCTTCCTGCCCTCCAGCAGATCCACACTCCTGCCCAATTTGGTGTCATCTCCAACTGACTGATGGAGAACTTGCTCCCCTGCCCAGTTGGCAGCAGGAGGCACTGCCTGTGCCCAGGCTCTATATCCCCTCTGGCAGCTTGAAAGCCAAAAAGGGAATGTGGGTGCCCTTGTCTTCCCAACAGATGTGCCAGTGCCAGAGTGAAGCCCTGAGCAGGATGTGACTTCCCAGTCCTCATAATACCATGTTTTGGGGTTAAATATGGCTTTTGGGGTATGGAAATTCCTTAATCCTGTTCTAAAGGAGTGGAAAAAAAAAGCAGTGGCTGAACCAGTCAGCCTAAATCAGGAGCTAATTTAACACCACCGATCCCACACGTGATCCAAGGGGATAAGATGAGGTGGAAAACAGCAGCTGGAGCATCGCTACCACGACATCCCGATCCCCTGGGTTCAACCCCTCCATCACCCCCAAACCAGCCCTGTTTTCAGGGTCCCCATCCGGGCTCCAGGTGGAATTGTTCACCCCAAGGCTGACACCATCGGCATCATTCCAGGAAGGAAACACTTAATGAGGAGAATCTGCAGCTTCTCCCAATCCCACCAAAGCTAATTTTCAAAATATTGCCTAAAATTCCTCTCCCTTGAGTGTTTCCAGGGAGGAAAATAAGCAACAGCGTCCGGGCGGGCACTGCTACATGCAGGATCACACTGTGGCCAGGCATAAGGACTGGATCCTTCCCTGGATGGATCCATCAGGAGACAGCTCACATTCATTGTGTTTCTGGAGGTGTCCAAGGCCAGGCTGGATGGGGCTTGGAGCCCCCTGATCCCGTGGGAGGTGTCCCTGCCCATGGCAGGGGGTGAAACTGGATGGGCCTTGCGGTCCCTTCCAATCCAAACCATTCCAGGACTCCGTGATTCTTAGACCAGACCAGCTCCCTGTACCAGAAGGGAAAAACCTCACCCCAGAGCCAGCGAGGTGGGCACCCGGCCAGGGGTGCTGCTGCAGGGACAGGGAACCAGGAGCAGCACCAGGAAGGGAAGCGTTCATCTCGTTTCTTCACAGGAGAAGCTCCGTCATCTGTTTGGGTATCTGTATCCTCCTCCTCCTGCAGGGAGCAGCCTGGAGAGCCCCGGGTACCCTGGGCATCAGAGTGGTTCCCTCTTCCTCCTCCTCCAGGGAGCAGCCTGGAGAGCTCCGGATACACTGGGCATCAGAATGGTTCCCTCATCCTCCTCGTCCTCCTCCAGGGAGCTGCCCAGAGAGCTCCAGAGACTCTGCCCATCAACACAGTTCTCTACTCATCGTCATCTTCTCCTCCTCCTCCTTATCCTCGTCATCATCTTCCTCATTGTCATCATCATCATATTCCTCCTTCTCCTGCAGAAGCTGCCTGGTGACCCCCAGAGATCCCAGCCATCAGGATGTTCCCCTCCTGCTCCTCAGTTGGTGTGGGAGCAGCTTTCCCCATCAGACAAGAGGCCAGGTTAGCTTCTTTCTTGCCCAAATCGACAGGTTTTTGGGATTGCCCCCCTCCACGCCCATCACCTGGGGTGCAGCAGGGCCCTCGGCAGCTCCAGGGCCCTGGGATCCAGCCCTGAGGTCGGGGCCCGGCTTCAGCGACTGCTCAGGGAGACGGGGGGCAAAGTACTGGCAGGGACCCTCATCCTGCTGGGAAAGCCTCTCCTCCTGCCTCCTCAACACAGCCAGGGAAAAGAATAACATCATAAATCCACTAACGATGGTGGGGGAACTCAATTATAGCATTTGCAGGGTTTTTTTTGTTTTTAAACAGAAATGAAGACCTGAGGTGGGATCTGGGATAGAGAAAGAGAAACCCTGGCTCCAACACTGTGACGAAGGGGCCGTGCAACCCTGATTTTCCTTCTTTCTGCTGTTAAACGCCACCAAAAGCAGTTCAACTGAAAACAGGATTTATTTCCATGTCAGCTATCACTGGAATTGCCTTTGGGGGTGGGGAGGGGTTCAGAGAATCCTGGAATGGTTTGGGTTGGAAGGGACCTCAAAGCCAACACAGTTCCACCTCCCCTGCCATGGGCAGGGACACCTCCCACTGGATCAGGGGGCTCCAAGACCCATCCAACCTGGCCTTGAACACCTCTAGGGATGGGGCAGCCACCACTGCTCTGGGCAGCCTGGGCCAGGGCCTCCCCACCCTCACAGCAAAACATTTCTCCCTAAGATCTCATCTCAATCTCCTCTCTTTCAGCTGAAAACCATTCCCCCTCATCCTATTCCTGGATTTCCTGCTCAAGAGCCCCTCCACAGCTTTCCTGGAGCCCCTTTCAGCACTGGGAGGCTGCTCTAAGGTCTCCCCACAGCCTTCTCCTCTCCAGGCTGGACAACCCCAACTCTCCCAGCCTGTCCTCACAGCAGAGGTTCTCCAGCCCTTGGATCATCTCCATGGCCTCCTCTGGACTCGCTCCAACAGCTCCAGGTCCTTCCTGTGCTCAGGACTCCAGAACTGGACTCAGGGCTCCAGGTGGGGTCTCCCCAGAGCGCAGCAGAGGGGCAGAATCCACTCCCTCCCCTCTGGTCCCACTCTTTGGGTGCAGCCTAGGACACCCTTGGTTTCTGCGCTGGGAGCGCCCATTGCCGGCTCCTGTGGAGCTTCTCCTCCCCCAGCACCCCAAGTCCTTCTCCTCAGGGCTGCTCCCAATCCATTCTCCACCCATCCTGGATCTGTGCTTGGGATTGCTGTGATCCAGGAGCAGGACCTTGCCCTTGGCATGAGATGGCACTCACAGACACAAAGAGCATCCTGAGACAGAGCCACACCTGATTGGGAAAATCCGCTGGCTCGAAGCTCATCAAAGGCTGATAACGAGTCTGGATCATCCCAAAGAACTGGTGTTGCAGAAGAACCCACACTCCTGGTTTGCTGGTTCCCAGTTCTGGGAGGGAAGGAAGGGCGGGAGCGTTTCTGGGTAAGGGATGCTCACAGTTCCCAAAGCTCATTTGCTGATGCCAATGGATCCCCCACCCGTGGTCAGGGTCTCACTAACGAGTTTCCTTTCATCTCCTGTGACTCCAGCATCTCCTCCGATGATCCTCTCTCCACATGGGATGCGCTAACAGGCTGCTCCTCCCAGGGTGTTCAGGTGAAGACTATAACAGTAATTCCAGAGTGAAAAGCCATTTCATTCCCATATATTCAGAGTCATTAGCAATTACCAGGCAGGGACCCTCGGAGCATCCTGCAGATCCTATGGAGCATCCTGTGTTTTCTGTGACGGCTCCCAAAACCCTCACACAGATCAAAGGCTCCAGGATCCAGGAATTCAGGATGCTCAGTATTTCCCCCTTCGCATTAACTCCCTGCTTGGACTGCGTTCCTGGGGCATCGGCTTCGGCGGGAGGCCGGGTTAAATGAGCTTCCAATGAAAAGCCAGAGCCAAAAGCAGATCCTGACAAAGCCTCCCAGAGTCTCAGGGTATCGGAGGTGTCAAATACAGAGACATGGGATTATTTCAGGAGCCGGATAAGGAGAGGCTGGGAATGAGATGCAAGAATGAAGAAAAGAAACAGATTTACACAGGGAGAGAGCTCCAAGCTAAGCAACCTCATGCCAGGGTCGGAGATGCATCCTGACCCCATCCCAGTGGATAACGGGTCACAAGACCATGCAGGACAAAGGCAGAAGAACATAAGCATGGGATAACCAAAGGAGCCCATTTCATTCCATTGCAGCACCCAGCGCCTCCCAGGAAGGCAGTGCCGGCAGCTGGAGCAGTCAGGCTGCTGTTTCCCATCTCCCTCCTCTCGGCAGCAACTTCCGTGGAGAAAGGGCTCCCTCCGAGCTGAAACCCACCCGAAAGGGGCTCGCCCCCAGCAGCCGCCCCTGGCTCCGCTCCTTCCCTCTTTCCGGCCGTGCAGCGGGATTGGCGCTGCCGGCTGTGGCGGCAGCACCACTGCAGAGCACCGCGGCGCGCTGCGGAGCCGCCGGATCCAACCCGGTCGGCACCAGGAAAAGCAGCTCCTGCCATCGCCCCCGATGCCCCGGGCACACGGCAAAGCCTCAACCCCACCGAGGCTGGGAGATGAGAACCCACAGGGATCCCAAACCTCCAATGTCTCCTCCAAAGGGCAACGCCAGCGGCTCAGCTCTGCAGGGATGGATAGCGGGAACCCTGCTGCTCCCCAGGAAGGCAGAGGGATGGGGTTTAGGGTCAGTCCCACATGGGAAGGGTCCGGCACCGCTCGTGCATGGAGCACAGAACCCCGCTCCGAGGGGGCAAAATTAACCTCCCACCCAATAATCAATGCAGAATTAAACCAGGAGCTGGCAGAAACGGTCGGATCCAGCAGCGCTCCACCCGCTCCTTGCCCGCGGTGCTGACAAATCCAGGCCTTACCCTGGGGCAGGAGCTCGTATTGATGAGCCCAGAAAGGAGATCAAATAATTCCCGCCCCACCAGGACGGCCCCTTGGCCACCACGAAGGGGTCAGCGGTTCCGCTCCCCTACACATCAGTCACTGGAGGCTCTCCCAAAGGATTCGGCCGTTGGCCTCTGCAGGAGGAAACCCAATGCACCTGCCAGGCGGATTCAGGGATGCAGCGGCCGGTCAGCACCTGAGATCGGCTCAGTCCTTGACCACCAGCACTGTCTGGGCATTCCAAACAACCAGCAGAAGGCAAGGATTCTTCTCCTACACTCCCACTAAGGAAGACAGCTAACGAAGAAATCTAGGCTACAGCTCCCATGGCTCAAGCCCCACCAGCGCCTGCGCTTATGCAACCAACATCTCAGTCAGCAGTGATGGTCCGGGTTGTCCAAGAGCCTCCATTCCCTCCGTGTGCCGGCAGATCCGTGCCGGCTGCTGCCCAGCATTCTGGGAAGGGTGGGGTGGGGGCTGTGGGAAAGGCTGCTCCCAAAAATCCCTGCCTGGCCCCCTCTGCCCCTCACCAGAACCGAGACACAGAGGTGGGACCACCCCACAGCACACATGGAGGCCCTGGGGAAAAGCAGAGCTGAACGCCCTGGTGGTTGGGGACCCCCCAAAGGCTGGGGGGAGAGACCCCCAAAGGTGACCTCAGAGGTGAGGGGAGGGCAGGGCACGGAGGACACGGCGACGGGTGTCCTCCTGGTCCATTCCTCCAGAGGATGAGCAGGAGCTGCTGAGCTGAGCCCTGGCCCCTGGATGCCCTTCCTGCGGCTCCAGGGCTCCCTCGGGCAGCGGCCAAGGACAGGAGGAGCTGATCCAGGCCACCACACCACAGGGAGAACTCGGAGCACCAGGACAGGGGGCTTCAGGCCATGGGGTTGGCTCTGCTCCCACCTGGACCTCAGCTCCAACCACAGGGATCCCGAGGGGCGTCAGGGCAGAACCCTGGCCCATGCAGTGGTGAAGGCCCCACTAAACACCTGTGTTGAGGGGAACCATCCCAGAGCCCCCAGCGCCGGTGATGGGGGCAACCACCCCCTCCACCCCAAGCATCCCCTACTTCCACCCCACGGTCCCACCTTGAGGAACACCGGACTGGACCCCCACACAGAACCCCCTCCAGATCCATCACCTGCCCCTCCCGACCACCTCTCAGGAATCCCAGCCCTGCCCCTTCCCAAGCCCCTATATCAGCCATAGCCCCCCCCGCCCCTTCCCTAGGGCCCTTAGTCTCCCCAGGCACAGCAGAGGGCAGAGCCCCAGCCACAACGGGCCCCCCAGCACCTATAGACCACCCAGATGTGAGGATGCCCACAACCCTTGCAGCACGCCCAGGTACAGCACCAGAGTCCCCCCCATGGCCCCTCCCCTATAGGCCCATAGATGTAAGCCCTCCCCCCTCCCCTGTAGCACCCCCAGCTATAAAGCCCCCCCCCATTCCCAACAGCTCCACCTCCCTACAGGCCCCTGCTTACCCTACAGCATCCCCATCCCCTATAGGATCCCTCAGCTCTAAAAGCCCCCTCCCATCCCTAATAAACCCCTGATTTGTGAGGTCCTGCCATCCCCTATAGGCCCCTGCATTCCCCACAGGCCCCCCCATCCCCTACAGGCTCCTGCATGCCGTACAGGCACGCCTCAGCTTTAAAATCGCCCTCCCATCCCCAATGACCCCCGATCCCCTATAGCACCCTGCATCCCTATGGTCTCCCCATCCCCTATAGGGCACCTCTGCTTTAAAAGCCCCCTCTCATCCCCTATATGCCCCCAATCTATGAGGTCTCCCCATCCTCTATAGGCCCCTGCATCCCCTACAGCCCCCCATCCCCTATAGGCCCTTTGCATCCCCTACAGCCCCCCATCCCCTATAGGCATACCTCAGGTTTAAAATCCCCCCTCCCATACCCAATAATGCCGCCATCTGCGAGTCCCCCATCCGTACAGACACCCCTCAGTTTCAAAAGCCTCATCCCCACCCCAACAGGCTCCTCACCTGTAAGCCCCCCCACCTCCTACTGGCCCCTGCATCTCCTGCAGCCCCCCTGTTCCCCTATAGACCCCCCATAGGTACCCCTATCCCCCTTATCCCCCTCCAATCCCTACAGCCACTTTATCCTCTACAGGCCCCCACATCCCCTATAGGCACCCTCAGCTATAAAAGCCCCCTCCCATCCCCAATAAGGCCCCCATCTGTCAGCCCCCCCATACCCTATAGGCCCCTGCATCCACTACAGCCCACACACACCCCCCTTACAGGCCCCTGCATCCTTACGGCCTCCCCATCCCCTCTAGGCGCCCTCAGCTTTAAAAGCCCCCTCCCATCCCTAACAGCCCCCCAATCTGTGAGGTCGCCCCCCTCCCCTACAGGCTCTTGCATCCCCTACAGCCCCTACAGGCACGCCTCAGCTTTACAATCCCCCTCGCACGCCCGATAAACCCCCCGCCGCAGCCGCCCCTCACCGTGTCCCGCGGGCGGGGCGGCTCCCGGGGGCGCTGGGCGCTGGGCTCCGCGCGGACCCGCCCCGCCGCCGCTCCCCGACAACAATGGGGCCGCGGCCGCTGCGCCGCCCCCTATATACCCTACGTCACGTGACCGACACGCCCCCGCGCACCGCCTCCGTCCGCGCCGCGCAGGGCGCGCTGGGAAAGCAAGTCCGGGCGGGGCCGCGGGGCGGGGCCGGGACAGGGGGCGGGGCGAGAAAGGGGGCGGGACATCACCCTCCAGCCACGCCACGCCCTGGCGGGGGCGGGAGAGCGAGAAAGGGATGCGGAGCACCCTGAGCCCTGGTGCCGGGGAGGGTCCGAATGGGATGGGGGAGGTCCCCGAACCCGACCCCGGGGATGCGGAGCACCCTGAGCCCTGGAGGCCGGGGAGGGTCCCAATGAGATGGGGCAGCACCCCCAGCCCCGCCCCGGGGGGGGGGGCGGGAGAGCGAGAAGGGGATGCGGAGCACCCTGAGCCCTGATGCTGGGGATGCGAGAAGAGGATGTGGAGCACCCCAAGCCCTGGTGCTGGGGAGGGTCCGAAGGGGATGGGGCAGCGCCCCGAACCCCACCCCGGGGCACGGCGTGAATCGGGGGACGGGGCAGCGCCCCCAGCCCGGGGGACACGAGGCCTCGGGAGACCGAGAAGGAGATGCGGAGCACCTTGAACCCTGGGGGCCAGGCAGGGCCTGAAGGGGATGGGGCAGCGCCCCCAGCCCGGACTCGGGGGTGCGAGAGAGCGAGAAGGGGATGGGGGAGAACCCTGAGCCCGGCCCCGGCGATGCGGAGCACCCTGAGCCCTGGTGCCAGCGAGGGCCCGAATGAGATGGGCAGCAACCCCAGTACAGCCCGGCCCCGGAGGGGGGGGGCGGGAGAACGAGAAGGGGATGCGGAGCACCTTGATCCCTGGTGCTGGGGAGGGTCTGAATGCGATGGGAAAGCGCCCCCAGCCCGGCCCCAGGGGTGCGAGAAGGGGATGCGCAGCACCCTGAGCCCTGGTGCCAGGGAGGGCCCGAAGGGGATGGGGGAGCTCCCCGAGCCCGGCCCCGGGTGGCCCCACTGCACAGCAGGAAGGCCCTGGGGCTGCCCCGGGGGTCCAATAGCTCAGGGCCCCCCCCGAGGCAGTGACCCCGCGGGGTCCCCTTTCCCCACACCCTGCAGTGACCCAGGCGCAGCCCCGCAGGGTTCCCATCGCCTTCTCCTCCACCCCCACCCTCACCTCGGCAGCCCCTCAGTCCCGCTCCTCCTGCTCCGGAGCTCAGCAGTGCCCACAGCGCTTCCCCCCCCACCCCCCCCCGCCCCGGATTACGGATTAGCTGTGTTATTAACTAACGAGCAGGTCAAATTATAGGATTACAAACCCCTCTCCATCCCTCCCACCCCAACCGCTCCGTCTCCTCCCTTGGGGAGGGCTGGTGCGTTGTGCACTGCTCCATCTGGGGGCTCACGCTCCTCAAATCCTGCTGCCAGTACCTTCCTCATCTGATGGATTAAAATCCATTTCAAGGCCAGGTTGGATGGGCCTTTGATCACCTGGATCAAGCGGGACAGGTCTCTGCCTATGGCAGGCGGTTGCAACTGGATGGGCTTTAGGTCCCTTCCAATCCAAGTTCAGGATTCTATGGGTCTTTGATCCTACAGCTTCCCACAAGCCCACCCACCCTTCCCATGGAGCAGGGAGGGCTGTGCCGATGCCAGGGCAGCTTGAGGCCGGGCAGAAGTCAATGCAGGCAGCAGCCCTCGCTCACAGCTTTCAGCACAGATTGCCAACGCTTTTTTTCTCCCCAAAACACACCGTAAAGAATCCCACAGACCAGGTCACTCAGCTATTTCTTTATCCAGCTCCGCTTCACTCCACGTTTTGCTCCAGCTTTACACAACTAAATCTGCATATAAAGCTCCCTGCGACCTTACACCAGCAAGGGAAGAAGGACGGTGCCACAGCTGCAAACACAGCTGACACCATTTTCTGGTGGGTGGAGAGCAGAAAAAGGTCCCCACCTTTGTCCAAGAGATGCATTGTAATACTAAATGAAAGCTTCACAAAATCTTTTAAGAAACCCCTCCCAGCCCCAGCTGCCACTCTCCCAGCTCAGCACAGCACCCTGGTTGAGCCCTGCTCAGCTCAGCACCCACTGGAGGGCCCAGCTGGCCTTGCTGGGCCACTGGAATTCATGTTAGCTTGCCAGCACCACAGGAGCTGATGCCACTCGGAGAGGCAGAGCGCGCTGGCCATGGAGAAAGCCCTCACGCAGGTCGTAGGTCCCAAAGGCAAACTCGTCCCTAGAGAGCACGACCTGGTCTCTCCAAGCCTCAGAGCTCCAGCAATTCTGCAGCAACCAGACGCCATCGGAGCAAGAAGGATCCCTGCAAGGGAGGCAGCCGAGCAACCAGCAGCTCGGGATCTTTCTAGAAGGTGCCCTGGAGCTTCCAGAGCTCTGCTCGTGTCCTTGTACTGGAAGCGAAGGGTCTGCATGGCCGCCAAGAGGCCTGTGGGCACTCCTCCACCTCCCCTCCTATTTTAGGATGATGTGGTAGCTATCATTGGTTTCAGCTGCAAAAGAAGCAAAACTCATGAGGCACCTGCAACAACAAAGGAATCCACTGGGATGAGCGGATCTGACGCCAGAGCTCCCCGAGAAGCATGGAAAGGAAATACAAGACAGAGCCCAGGCATTTACGCACCTTTCATGGTGTCCAGAACAAAACAGGATTCATCTTGGAAGTTCTGTATCATCTGAAAGAAACCAGGAAAGCTGACTTAGTCTGAGGCCAGACCCAAACACAGCAGAGGCTTCGCAGCCCCGAGTGAGGGCTTTGTGTGCCACCATCCAGACACGGGCACAGACTGGGAGTGGAGAAAGGGCTGGAAGTTGCTCAGGCAGGAGCTCAGCGCTCTGGGAGGCAGGAAAGGCACCAGCCAGAAATATCCATTCCTTCCTCCAGCTCTCCAGAATTGCAGGTCCGAACCCGCAAGTCAAGAGAGAGAAACCATCGGATTCTGGGTCTGGAAGCAGAGTTCTCTCACAGCAATTCCCCTCCCTGATTTTACAGCAGAGCTGGAAGGATTCTAAGCATGACGGAGGGTTTGCAGGCAGCCTGGACTGGCTCTGGGAGAGCTGTTCACGTCTGAGAAACGTCACAGCTTTAAGGGAGGCGCCCCTTGCAGCAGAGCAGCATCCCCAGACGTTAATGATTAACTCCTGGTCCTTTGGCAACTGCAGACAATGGAGCAGGAGAGCCGTTCCCACCACCTCCAAAGAGCTCAGAGCACAATCAGCCACGACACAGGGGAAGCAACCCAGCACGAGGGGCCGATAATTAGCAGCACACTGAGGCCGTTACCTCGTCACTGATGAGCACATGTATCCCCGTCGGCCCCTGCTTGTAAATCTGGCTGATCTGTTGGGAAGAGATGCTGAAGAGCTGGGCCAGCTTCTCCATCAGCTCCAGCGCCGTCAGCTCCTCCAGGTAGATGGCGTGGTACACTGCGACGAGAGAGACATCACAGCCCAACTGCAAGCGCAGCGCCAGCGTCTGCACTGGGGGTGCACAGACACCTCTGGCAGTGCCACACGCACACCCAGGGCGTGGATGCCAAGAGGAGCGTGGGACTGGGCTGGGCTCTGCTCTGACCCCGCTGGGGAGGGACACAGCCCAGCCACCCAGGGTGAAACACCCGCTCCGCGGTGGTTGAATCACCCAGCTCTCGCCTTCCCAAGCCCAAGCTGCTAAATCTTCTCCCAAGTAACAAGCGATAGGACAAGAGGAAACGGCCTCAAGTTGTGCCAGGGGAGGTTTTAGACCGGATATTGGCAAATATTACTTCCCTGAAAGGGCTGTCAAGCACTGGCAGAGGCTGCCCAGGGAAGAGGTGGAGGCACCATCCCTGGAAGGGTTCAAAAACCATGTGGTCGTGGAACTTCAGGACTGGGTTTAGTGGGCACAGCGGTGTTGGGCTGAAATTGGACTGTATGATCCTAGAGGACTCTGCCAACCCTGATGGTTCTGTGATTCCAAAGCCACACACAGCCACAGCGTGGCCGCCCTCACCATGGAGCTGCAGCGGGCCCTGAGCTCCACCAGCATCAATGCTCTGCAATGCTCGCTGTATTGACACAGTCCTCGCTCCCAAACCCCTCTCTGCTAGCAGCAGCCAAGCAGCATTTTGTACCATTCCTGGCAGTTTTCAATCCCAGCAGGATGGAAACACTGCCCTAGCACCTCACCAGAGCCCCAGTCCCAGAGGCAGGTCCTGAGGGGAAGCGAGAGGATCCAAACTGGAGCAGAGCAAGGAAAGGAGAAGCTGGTTGCTTCTGCACTTGCTGCTCCAGTCACAGAGATGGATAAGCCGGCGCCCGGCTGCTCCACAAATGTAGGTCACTCGTTGTCTGGGCAATGCTGGATTCTCACAGGAGCAATCATTTGTCAGCTCCAAGCAGGCAACGCTCCGACAGTCAGAGCCTGCAGCCACTGATTTGGTGGGCAAGGAGGAAATCAGCCAGGCAAGTGAAAAGGGCTCTCTGGGCTCTTCTGGCACCCTCATGGCAGGAAAACCCACACGGCGTTCACATCCAGAGCCTGCATCAGGGCACAGGTGAGCTCACCTGGGAGCCCCGGGGGGGTCCCCAGCGCAGGGGGGAGGTCCACCCGGGCTCTGCGCAAGTGAGGCCCGGGGTTCAGTTTTGGAACCCTCGTTCCAAGACAGACCTTGAGGTGCTGGAGCATGTCTGGAGAAGGGGAATGGGGCTGGGGAAGGGTCTGGAGCCCAGGGGTTCTGGGAGCAACTGAGGGACCTGAGGGGGTTTAGTCTGGAGAAAAGGAGGCTGAGGGGAGACCTCATCGCTCTCTGCATCTCCTGGAGAGGAGGTTGTGGTGAGGTGGGTGCTGGGCTCATGTGCCAATTAACAAGGGATGGGTGAGAGGAAACGGCCTCAAGTTGCACCAGGAGAGGTTTAGATTGGATATTGGGACAGATGTCTTTACTGACAGAGTGGTGAAGCCCTGGCAGAGGCTGCCCAGGGCAGTGGTGGAGCCTCCATCCCTGGAGGGGTTCACAAACCATGTGGTCATGGCACCTGGGGATGGGGTTCAGTCAGCATGGTGGGGTTGGGCTGACAGTTGCACTGGATGAGTTTAGAGGTGTTTTCCAACCTTTGTGATTCCCCGATTCCCTTTGCCCTGCTGGCAGCAGCCCAAGCCCATCACCCCCAGCCAGGCATCGAAGCTCTCACCGAAAAACGTGCTGGTTCCCGCGTCCCCATCCTCGTGTTTCTGCTGGAGGTCCTGCAGCTGCTGGGACTCCTGGCAGACGTAGATGGTCAGTCTGGGCCGCACCATCCTGCAGGCAGAGCACGGAGTAAACACCATCGTTTTCTCTCAAGAACACCTGGAGCTGCCGACACTTTGCCAGCGCTCTTCCTTCCTGAGAATCTTCAGAAGGAAAAGAGGAGATCAATGACCTCATCTCGAAGCAAAACCATCGTGGCCGTCCCCACCTCGCCAAGGCAGCAAAGGTTGTTGTGAGGAGGGGATGGAGCTGGCACGTGGCCATGGTGCCCGCTGGCTCCCAGCAGACAGTTGGCTCCCGAGAACCGAGCTGCCGCGGCTCAGGTCGGACGCTGCCGGCATCGCGTGCGCTCCTTCTCCCTGAGTCTCGTTTTGCAGGGCAAAAGCCAGCAGTCTCCCATCCTTCGTGCCCTTCTCCCCAAGCACAGGGCACCCATGTTTCCCCACTATCTCCCAAGCCATCGGAGACACTCCATTAACCCTCTGGAATGCTTCCCACCCGTGCAGCTCTTGCTGCCCCAAGCCAGACCTCCCGCGCCAGTGCCTCCCCAGACCTTCCCTCCAGGATACAACCTGCCCTGTGCCTCTCCACCTGGCTGGAATGCTCAGGGATATTCCTTTTCCAGGATGGAATTCGACCAAGAGGTGATTCAAAGTACTCTATGGGCAGGGCTTTCTGGCTGTGACGTGGTTCTCCAACACTCAAAGAGTAAGATCGCTTCAAATGCTTCCCTCCTACATGGATTTCGTTGCCCAAGTTGCCACTGGAGCAGCTGTCCTGCTGGCTACGTTATCAGATTTGACTGGAAGAGGTTCAAGGAGGTGAAGGAAACTCTGTTCTGCGACAGCGAGAGCCAAACAGGCTGAACCAAACACAATCGACCCATCACTCACGATCAGCTTGAGAGCGAGCAACGTACCGGCCCTTCAGCGCGTTGAAGAGCCGGATGCCATCCGCAGGGCCACAGATCTGGATCACATCTTCCCTCGTCAGCTTCAGCAGGTCTGCACCTACAGGTTCAACAACCCAAAGGAGAGGAAGTCACACACAATCAAGCCCAAAGAGGCTGGGACGGGGCGCCACAGCTGTGCTGACACCCCCTTCTCTCACCCCATTCCCAAATTCCTCCTGCAAACAAGCTGCTCCTGCTCCAAGCAGAAGGAATCTCCCAAGGTTTTATTCCAGACTCGTTTTGCAGCATGTGTTTCAGTACAACCCTGTGTCCTGTATTATCACTGACAGCCGGCAACGCGGCACCACTGTGACCCTGGGTAACAGAGGCCGTATCACCGAGGGAGGAGAGGACAACAAACACAAAGCATTGCTTCACACACAGTGCTCTGCGTTTCATTCCTCAGCTCGTTGTAAGGTCGGAGGGCACTGTGAGAAACCACCCCAGTCCCTGCCATTTTCCCAGTAGCAAACAAAGAGTAGTTCAGGAAGCCACATTATATTGTGTTATAGAACAGATGGGATTTTTAATCACGTATGTATTTGCAAACAGTGGCAGGAAAAAGGTGTCGAGAGCAAGGGGAGGCTGAGCTCTCAGCACAAAGTGGGGCAGACCTGGAGGGGCTGTCGGAACCCACCTGAGAAGTTTCTGAAAAGCCGAGAAAAGGTGGAGAAGCGGTTCCGATGCAGCCACTGCTGGGCCTCCTGGGGCGTGCTGGTGGGCAGGAGGTTCTGCAAGACAGGAGAAGGGTCCCACACTCAGTAGTGCCACGGGAGCCTTTCCAGGTCAGCTCCATCAGTGTTGATAATCAGAGTCTCAATCCCACACCCCACAGTCTCAATCCCACACCCCACAGTCTCAATCCCACACCCCACAGTCTCAATCCCACACCCCACAGTCTCAATCCCCAGTGAACTGGGCTTGCAGCACACGGCCTGAACATGCTCTGATTTAAAAGGCTTTGGAAGGATAAAGAGGAAGAAACCAAAGGGAAGGCACAGCCAAGACCACAGCAATAGGTACAGGTCACAACAAGCTACAAAACACTCGCTCAGTGCTGTACTGGACATTTTTCACCCTGTCACCTTTTTTCCCCCCAAAGAGGAGACAAAACCAAGTCAGAACACCCCAAATATGGCTGAAGTGGAGCAGCCTCTTCCCCAGAAAAACACAGCCCCCACCAACCCACCCTGCTCCATCCCCAATCCCGTTTGCTGATCTGTGCACCATCCTTACCACAAGCGCAAGCTCTGGGGTGTGACTTACATCTGCAATCGGAGCGGGCGGCTCCGGCTGGTGGTTTGGAGAGCCATTGCTGGGGGGAAAGGGCAGAACACCAAGTTAGCACCACTCTGCCCTCCTGACACGGGATTCTGGCCCGCAGCAGCCTCCACCCTCCCAGAACCAGGACCACCGGGACACAGGGACAGCAATGTTACGCAGCTCCGAGGGCTTTAGTTTGACTTTTTGTACTTAGAGGCCTAAAGGAAAGCTGGGGAGGGGCTCTTTATCAGGGAGTGCAGGGAGAGGACGAGGGGGAACGGTTTTGAACGGAAACAGGGGAGATTGAGATGAGATCTTAGGGAGAAATGTTTTGCTGTGAGGGTGGGGAGGCCCTGGTACAGGTTGCCCAGAGCAGTGGTGGCTGCTCCATCCCTGGAGGTGTTTAAGGCCAGGTTGGATGGGGCTTGGACCCCCTGATCCAGTGGGAGGTGTCCTTGTCTATAGCAGGGAGTTGGAACTGGATGAGCTTTAAGGTCCCTTCTAACTCAAACCATCCTAGGATTCCATGAACTTCCCCCTCTTCCACCCCGCTGCGCACCGAGGAGCCAGGCTCTTCCTCTTGACAGTGGTCAGTGCTGGCTCAGACACATCCACCTTTGGTGCAAGGTGGAAATGGATAGCCAGGCAGCCTCTTCTCCAGACTCACCCTTCACCAATGGAAAAACTGCTGTGGGAACTGTTGAAGCCAGGGGAGGGGGCGTTGTTGACATACGTTATCTCTGGCCAGGGAGAACACTGGAAAGGGAAACCCAGAAGAGTCACAGGATTGCTGTGAATAAGCAATTCCGGTCAGCACAGGTGATTTCCAACTGACAACAGACCGTAAATCCAAATTAAGAGTAAAGCAGGGACTTGGAGGGAGCTGTGTCCAGGTGCTGCAGGTAGGAACAGCGCTCAAATGTAGTGGTTCTGCATCAGAAAAGGGCTTGGAGCCCCCTGATCCACTGGGAGGTGTCCCTGCCCACGGCAGAGGGGTGGAACTGGATGGGCTCCGAGGTCCCTTCCAACCCAAACCATTCCAGGTCTCTGTGATTCTAGATTTCACAACATGCAAACACAGTGAGAGCTGGGGTCTAACCCACTGCTGACACACACGAGACCCTCCAGCCCCGGCAGATCCGTATGGGAAGCCAGGAAGCGGATCAAGCCTCAGCCAGGCACTGCTGGGCATCCCCAAGCTCCGCTGGGGCAGGATGAGGGCTCCCTCCCAAGGTGTTCAGAACTGACTCAGGTGATGATTTAACAGACCCACACTTCCCACTGGGGAACAACAACATTTTCTGCCAGCTCGCAGCCTCGGGGGCCAGTGAGGTGAAACAGGGATTGCAAGGAGAGGTAAAAATCTTTTATCAGGTGCTCCAATCAGTGGGGAAAACTCCATCAGGTTTCCAGGCACCAGAACCCTTTCTAACTCCAGCAGGAGTGTGTTCAGGCAGGTTTGGATATCTCCAGAGAAGGAGACTCCACACCCTCCCGGGGCAGCTGGATCCCGTGCTCTGTCAGCCCCAGGTTTCACAGTGGAGCAGCCGGTCCCTTGCCAGCTGTGAGCAAAGCACCTGGGCTTTGTTAAACCAGGAGGTGCCCCACCTCGGTCAGGATCG
Organism: Dromococcyx pavoninus; assembly: GCA_033558185.1. Classification (NCBI taxonomy): domain Eukaryota; kingdom Metazoa; phylum Chordata; class Aves; order Cuculiformes; family Neomorphidae; genus Dromococcyx; species Dromococcyx pavoninus. The sequence goes on from JAUMJL010001027.1 coordinate 36,112, forward strand.
TCGTCTCATAGGACGGCTGGTATTTCTCTTTCTCATGAGGTGTTCGCTTCTCCATCTTTTCCCTGTCCGTCTTCTGCTTCCGATCAGCTCCTTTAGGCTGGAAAGGAGACGTTCCTGTTAGAACAGCAGTGAGGAAAGGTGGGTGGGACAGACGTGCAAGAACCAGAGGAGGGGACCGATCCTTCCACTCACCCTCCTCGGGGCTTTACAGAGAGAAGAGGGCTGGGACTGTGCACAGAGAATTAACAACGGCAACAGCGTCCCTTTGGTAGCAACCCCAACATCCCGATCCACCCTAACGTGGAGCCCAGGACATCTCAACAAGGAGCCCAAACACCTCGGGGCAGAAACTGCCCCCAAGAGCAGAGATGGGCTCTGCAGGGCCCAGCACCAGTTCCTGGCACCCGACATCCACGCTGCACCTTCCGCTCCTTCGCCAGCCTCTGCGGCACAAATGGCTCCAGACAAGTGCACTCAGCCACGGCCTTCCCTTCGCCACCACCTCGCAAAGCCACACAAAGCTCCCCCACACGCCATGTTGAGATGGTTTTACTTGCTGCCTTTATCAAAGCTCTGGGTAAAGCAATGGGGGAGAGCACACCAAGACCACTCCCAAAGCTCTCCCGGTGCTCTTCTAGGCAGACCCCAAGAGAAATTCCCTCAGAACTCGGCTGTGGATGGCATCTGTCTGCACTCACAGGAGGAAGGGATTTGGCCTCGGTGGACCCACCCAGTTGCCTGGGTGGCAGACGCCTCCCGAGCCAATGACCGCGTCCACGGTACTGCTGGGGAAGTTTTGGGACTGCAGACACAGATGGGTACTACAGTCCTTCTGCTCCTCCAAGCTCCAAATCTCTTCTCCTGCGGACAACAAAACTGGGACCTGAACAAGCTACCAGCCCCACTGCGAGACGGGCAAGGAGCTGCTGCTCCACTGTGGCACCACCAGCCGGTGTCTGCCATGAATATCCACACATTGCTTTTATCTTTCCATGGTCAACGCTGTTGTTCCTGGCAACCAGGAAGGATCTGTGCTCCAGGCACCAAGAAGCTGGGGTACAGGACCATCAGCAGGTCTTATGAAAGCATCATTGTGCTCCCAGCTTTGAGGGGCAGAAAGCAAAGACCAAGGTAGGAGCCCAAATCCCGTTAACCCACCAAGGATGCCCTGTAGTGAACGGATCTCGTGCAGTCACAGGGAATGGTGTGCAGAGTTGGGTGTGCAGCCCACACAGGGGCCCTGATCCCAGGGGAGCGGCTGCCACAAAGCAGGAGATAAGGCCAAGACCAAAGCAGGAGATAAGGCCAAGACCATCGGAGACCACCACGCCCTTCATCGACTCGGCTTTTGTCTGTCCCAAGGTCAGAGCCGAACCCCCCCCTTATCCCCTGGCACAGGGAGCCCGAGCTCATAGAAATGCAGCACCAGGTCCCTGCAGCCGTGCTGTCCTCCAGGTGCTCGTTTGTGACCAGTTCTATCCCTGGACTCCCAGCTCCTCAGCCATCCGCTCCAGCTGCTCGCACGGAGGCACCAGCCAGAGCTCCAACAAGCCCCAACGAACTGCCCTGGAAATGTTATCATCCCGAAGCCAAAGGAGAGGGGAGAGAAGGGGGGAGATGCCACGCCAGCTGCAGGGAGGCCCAATATCCCACAGGATCTTCCCAGGAAAAGCAGCAGAGGCCAGACCACCAGCCCCGCTGCATAACAAAGGCCCCAAAAGGGAGACGAGGAGAGGAGCCACAGACAAGGTTTTGAGGTGCAACAGGGAGGACAGGGTAATGGAGACAACCTCAGCGTCCCAGGACAGTGTCTGCTTATTGATAGAAACCTGGAATGCTTTGGGTTGGAAGGGACCTCAAAAGCCCAACCAGTTCCACACCCCTGCTATAGACAGGGACACCTCCCACTGGATCAGGGGGCTCCAAGCCCCATCCAACCTGGCCTTGAACACCTCCAGGGAGGGAGCAGCCACGATGTCTCTGGGCAACCTGGGCCAGTTCCATTCCCTGTGGAGCCGCCCTTGGCTCAGCCCTAGGGCGTTGATGCATGGAGGACCCTGCTCAGCCACCCCAGCATCCTGGATCTGGGTTTCTGCTAACAATTCCCAACAGGAAGCAGACATGCTACTGGAGAAGATGGCAGACGGACTGCATGTGCTGCACCCAGAGGCAGATGGACTGTTGGACGCAAACAGACCATCGGATGCAGACGGACTGCTGGATGCAGGTTCTATAACACACGGAGGTCAGACGGACACCAGAGCTCCCTGGAGGATCTCCCAAGCTGACAGACTTCAGACCAAATGCGGGAGGTTTCAGACAGAAGCCACCCAACCCACACACTCCCTGCCCGTGTTTCTTGGCTCGGGGCTTTTGTACCTCAGCTACATCCAGACTCGACTGACAGAGAGGACCAGGGAGCACGGGACAACACAAAGACTGACAGCCCTTCTGCAGGCAAGCTCGGCCACTGCCCTGCACCCACGACATTCCCTGGGGCTGTAGTGTGGATTGGGATGGACTCCCAGCGTGCTTCCTAGTGGGAAAAGGCCACCAGCAGACCAAGGTACCTTGAAGACCTTGATCTGGCAGCTGGCAGAGTGCAGATGCTCCGTGTACTCTCCATTCTCATTCTCCTTGAAGGTGTCTATCTGGACCCGGAAAGGCACCCCTTTTTCTCCTCCGTGCTTCCGCATGGTGAACTCTGTGCTGATGCAGTGAACCTGGGGAATTAAGACATCCTGCTGTGTTTGAGAGACCACAGACCCACGGGAAGGGCAGCCCGGTGAGGAGGGCGAGACACAGAGCTGGGGTGGGACCACACCAGGTCCCCTCGCACTGCCGAGGGAAGGCAATGCCACGGCACAGCCAGAGCCGCTTTCTCCCAACAAGTTTTTCAACCTCTTAATGTTAGGAGCAGCAATCATGGAATCCTGGAATGGTTTGGGTTGGAAGGGACCTCAAAGCCCATCCAGTTCCAAACCCCTGCCATGGGCAGGGACACCTCCCACTGGATCAGGGGGCTCCAAGCCCCATCCAACCTGGCCTCGGACACCTCCAGGGATGGGGCAGCCACCACTGCTCTGGGCAACCTGGGCCAGGGCCTCCCCACACTCACAGGAAAACATTTCTCCCTAAGATCTCATCTGAATCTTCCCTCTTTCAGCTCAAAACCCTTCCCCCTCATCCTATTCCTGCAATTCATGATTGAGAGCTCCTCCCCAGCTTTCCTGGAGCCCCTTTCAGTACTGGGAAGCTGCTCTAAGGTGCCCCAGAACCTTCTCCCAGCTTGTCCTCAGATGGGAGATTCTCCAGACGCTGTTCTTCTACCAGTGGAGCATCTGCCTGCTACTTCAGAACTCCCAATCAAGAACACATCTCTTTTACCCTCAAAAAAACTTTTATGTTTCCCCTCCAGGCTCTAACACAACAAGGGTTTCCCACTTGGCCTCTCTCACTTGAATGAACACGGATGTTCTCTTTGAAGGATCCCACAGGAACTCCACTGTGTTCAGCTGCGTTGGGTTTGCTCTGGGGTCGATGATGCCCACGGACATCGGGATATCTGTTGTGGCACAAACAGAGAAGGGGCTGTGCTTTGCAGGAAGAGACTCACAGGGAACACATGGAAGAACCAACCACGTCTCTCAAAGCATGAAATGACAGCACTCTGTCCCCTGAAGTCCTGGGGCCAGGAGCAGGCACCGGCTCTCCTCCCACCCATCTGAGCTGCTCAAGTGGGGACTCACCTATATCCAGAATCCTGTCCCCAGGCCGGTTCCACCGCCAGCCCTCCAGCTGCTGATGCTCCGTGTACTGCAGCCGCCGGTCATGGAATACCACCCGGAATATACTCTAGAGGGGAGAAACAGTCAGCACTGGAGTGGCTCCAAGAAAACCTAGAAGTCTTCACACTGTGAGGCATTTTCCAGGGCAAGGAGAGGGGCTGAGGGGGGGAGCAGAGAAGCCTGAAGGCTTTGGGAGAGCTAAAGGATAAAAGCAAGCCCAGATGGACCCTCGGGACAGAAGCACAGAGGCCGCAGCTCATCCTTCCCGAGCACTAAGCCTTCTGGAGGGGTTGGACACCACCAGCCAGGACAGTTTCAACACGGTGGGAAAAGCGAAAGGGAAAACAACTCCCTCTGACTTAACCAGACCCATCACATGCACATCACCACAGAGATGCCGCAGAGATGCAGGACAAGCCCTGGCTCACAGCTCGTCAGGCACCACACGGCCCCAGCTGGACACGCACAACCCTGCCCTCTGCTCACCTTGACCAGCTTCCCATTGATCTCTGGCAGTTCCCCAATTTTCCTGTTGTCCAGCATCCGAATTTCATAGGACTGGCCTAGGGGAGAGGAGACAAGGGCACCTTCTGCTCAGTCAGGCCGGACCCCCGCTGCCACACACCCCGGGCACCGACAGCTTCTTCTGCCGCAGCAGCCGTGCTCTTCAGGTTTGTGGGGGTGACAGAATCAAGGGACGGTTTGGGTTAGAAGGGACCTCAAAGCCAACACAGTTCCACCCCCTGCCATGGGCAGGGACACCTCCCACTGGATCAGGGGGCTCCAAGACCCATCCAGCCTGGCCTTGAACACCTCCAGGGATGGAGCAAGCACATCTTCCTGGACAACCTGGGCCAGGGCCTCCCCACCCTCACAGCAAAACATTTCTCCACAAGATCTCATCTCAATCTCCCCTCTTCCAGCTCAAAACTGTTCCCCCTCATCCTATCCCTGCACTCCCTGTCCAAGAGCCCCTCCCAGCTTTCCTGGAGCCCCTTTCAGCACTGGGAGGCTGCTCTAAGGTCTCCCTGGAGTCTTCTCTTCTCCAGGCTGAAGAAACCCAACTCTCCCAGCCTGTCCTCACAGCAGAGGTTCTCCAGCCCTTGGATCATCTCCCTGGCCTCCTCTGGACTCGCTCCAACAACTCCAGGTCCTTCCTGTGCTCAGGACTCCAGAACTAGACTCAGGGCTCCAGGTGGGATCTCCCCAGAGCGCAGCAGAGGGGCAGAATCCCCTCCCTCCCCTCTGGTCCCACTCTTTGGGTGCAGCCCAGGACACCCTTGGTTTCTGCGCTGGGAGCACCCATTGCCAGCTCCTGTGGAGCTTCTCCTCCCCCAGCACCCCAATTCCTTCTCCTCAGTGCTGCTCCCAATCCATTCTCCACCCACCCTGGATCTGTGCTTGGGATTGCCGTGATCCAGGAGCAGGACCTTGCCCTTGGCCTGAGCTGGCACTCACAGACAGAAAGAGCATCCTGAGACACAGGGCTCCAGGTGGGGTCTCCCCAGAGAGGAGCAGAGGGGCAGAATCCCCTCTCTCGCCCTGCTGCTCCCACTGCCTTGGATGCAGCCCACGGCACGCCTGGCTTTCTGAGCCACTGGAGCCACAGCTCTCACAGTGCTCACCAAGAACAGCCATTTCCGCCCCTCCCATAGCCATAATTTCCAAGAATTCCTTATTAACCCAAGGTCAAGAACAGGGGAGAACTGGATGACAAGTTTCATCTGCCTTTGGTCACCAACCCTGATCTTCCAGTTCTGCTTGGCAACAGCAGAGACAGCCTGAACCTGTAAAACACCCACTGTGGAGCACCTGGCATGGAAATGGATATGGCATTGTTTGAACCAGTTTAACTCCAACAGGTGAGTCCCCATCAGAAGCAGCAGCACACGAAGTGCGCTTACAAAAAGGAGCAACCTGGGGTTACAGAATCCTGGAATTGTTTGGGTTGGAAAGGACCTCAAAGCCCACCCAGTTCCAACCCCTTGCCATGGGCAGGGACACCTCCCACTGGATCAGGGGCTCAAAGCCCCATCCAACCTGGCCTTGGACACCTCCAGGGATGGAGCAGCCACCACTGCTCTGGGCAACCTGGGCCAGGGCCTCCCCATCCTCACAGCAAAACATTTCTGCCTAAGATCTCATCTCCATCTCCCCTCTTTCAGCTCAAAAGTGTTCCCCCTCATCCTATCCCTGCACTCCCTGATAAAGAGCTGTTACCATCGAGGTGCTTCCCATTTCCAAGTGAAACTTTCCAAAGGCAGGATTTGATTTGTCAAGCTGTCTACAAAGGAGCAGACAGCTCAGAGGGCACAAGGCCACCCACCTTGGTTGAGATAGGTGAGCGTCTCATCGTGGAGCTTGACTGCGGGGGAAGTGGCGGCACAGAGCACGTACTGGAAGGGCAGAATTTTGTTCTCATTTTCTGGAGGTAAACTCGATTCTTCCTGCTTGAAGATCGGCAGGGCCAGGACATCGCTGCAAAGAGATTTGTCAGACAGGGTCATTACAGCTGAAGCTCCAGAGAGATGATGTGTTCGGCACCAAGTCCCTCCTCCCGGGAAAAGCTTTGAACTTGTCTTAGTTACAACCCCTCAAACCCTTCAGAACTGCCAAGGGGCATCCGAGCAGAGTGAAAAGCCTGAGCTGACAATCCTGCTCTTACCATGGAATGGTCTGGGCTGGAAGAGACCTCAAAGCCTACACAGTTCCACCCCCTGCCATGGGATGAATCGTTGAATGATAGAATCATGTAATGGTTTGGGTTGGAAGGGATCTCAAAGCCCATCCAGTTCCAGCCCCTGCCATGGGCAGGGACACCTCCCACTGGATCAGAGGGCTCCAAGCCCCATCCAGCCTGGCCTTGAACACTTCCAGGGATGTGGCAGCCACAGCTTCTCTGGGCAACCTGGGCCAGGGCCTCCCCACCCTCACAGCAAAACATTTCTCCCCAAGACCTCACCCCAACGTTCCCTCTTTCAGCTCAAAACCATTCACCCTCATCCTCTCCCTGCACTCCCTGACCAAGAGCCCCTCCTCAGCTTTCCTGGAGCCCCTTTCCGTACTGGAAGACGTTCTAAGGTCTCCCTGATGCCTTCTCTTCTCCAGGGTGAACAACCAACTCTCCCAGCCTGTCCTCTTGCAAAAACATTTTTCAGGTGAGTGTCCCCACCCGCCCAGATCCCGTGTACTTCTTGCTTCAAAGCTGAGGCAGAGCCGAGCCCGTGTTTGTGACTGAAGCCCAGCTCTTGCGGCACTGTGGCTCCTGCACTGCTTGGGCAGAGCAGCTGGAGCTCGCTTCCCTCTAGGAGAGGCCTGGCAGGAACGAGAAGTCTTGCTCAGCTCAAGGTCACCCACGCTTTCCCCATCGCCTCCTCTGTGCGTACAGCAGCCCCCTAGGTGCCAGGGGCAGAGCACCAAACCTTTCCTTCTGCAGCACAACACACAAACCTCTCAGCAGAGCGAATTCTGCAGGCTCCAACGTGGGTCGAACCCTCCTGGCACAGAGGTAGCACAGAATCATAGAATCTTCCAGTTCGAAAAGACCCTTGAGGTCATCGAGTCCAACCGCACCCATCATCCACTAAACCATGTCCCTCAAAAACTCATCTCCCCATTTTTTAAACCCCTCCAGGGATGGTGACTCCACCACCTCCCTGGGCTGTTCCAGTGCCTGAGAACCCTTTCAGTGAAGAAATTCTTCCCAATATCCAGTCTGAACTTCCCCTGGTGCAACTTATGGCCACTACCCCTTGTTCTCTCACTGTCACCTGAGAGAAGGGATCAACACTGGCTCTCCCACAGCCCCCTTTCAGGCAGCGTGGCATGCCAGAGGCCAGTGGATGTGGCACAGCCCACGCCGTGGGATGTGAGAGAAGCTGGATCCAGGTTTCTGAGACACCTGCAAGGCTCTTCTGTACCTCCCAGGGGTGCCTCCTGCCCAGCTTCACGACAGGAGGAACAGCCCTGGGGAGCTGTCGGGATGGCTTCACCACAAACCAGGACCTGCCTGAGCCTCAGCCCGTTCCTGGTGTCCGGTGACAGGAGCAGAGTTACAAGTGAGCTCTGTACAGTGCCACTCCGGCCGGCACAGCCTCAGGTTCTGCATCATCAGGTGCTGCCACGCTGCTTCAGCACTGCCTGGGGAAAGTGAGGGGGTCCCACCCCACGCTACCTGGGAGAAAGGTGTCTCTGGGCCTCTGCAACTGCTCAAAATCCTCGCTGTGTCCATTTCCCTACAAACTCGAACACTTTTCTATACTCAAGTAGCCACGTGGCAACAAGAACTTGCTCCACAATGTTCGTTTACAAACCCCCAGAGACACCTGGAGTGCAAGGACAGGCCCTGAACAGACACTGCTCTGGAAGCTGCTTCTCCATGGTTGTTCTGAGCAGTAACATCGACCAAGAGCAATCACCTCGTGGTGCACAAAGCAGAGCCCCTTCCCATCCGCCCGCAGGAGCGGAGCCCAGAGCAGAGCTTGGGATCGGCTGCCGGGGCTGGAGCTGGAGCTGTGCAGACCCCTCTGAAGGGCAGAGGGAAGCACCTGAGCCCGGAGCAGAGCCGAGCCACAGGTTCCCAGCCTCACAGGAGTGCAAGGAATGAGGGGTCACATCAGCTGCTGTTTCTTTAGTTGAACATTAAAAACCTTTCCCAAGGAAAAACTGGATTTACCTGGCCAAATACCAGCTCCCACCCTAGCAGGGATTTAACCCTTTGCTGTCAGGAGAGCAAACCTCCACCTTCCTTTGCGCCCAGTGTCGCTGCCCACCCTGCAGGAGAGCCTGAACCCCCAACCCCAGCTCCTTGGACACCACACGGAAGCTGTGCTGATGTCCAGGTCTGGGCATCAGGGCCCATGTACACCATCGGGTCCTTCTGTCCCAGGAGCAGCACCCTGTGATGGCCCCACGATGCCCAGCCTGGCCAAACCGAGCTGGTTATACTTTGGACAACCCACTTCACAGTCCTGTGTACTCTAAAGGCACCTGGAGAAGCTCCTGGAATGCTGGGGTCACGCCTCCTTTTAAAAATAAGGACATTTTCACTGTGTGTATGAGAGCTTGAGGAGAGACACTTGGCCCAAGGCCTCTGGTTCTGGGCTGGGAAAGAACCTCCTGGAAAAGATGGAAAAAAGCAATTTCAGAAGGACTCTGCAGGTGGAAGCACACAGCCAATGCGCAGTGATCACCTCCAAAGCCACCTCCGCTCTCCAAAAATCCTAATTTCTGGGAACAAGAGGAACATCAAGAATTGTGGTGAGTGAACACCCACAGCATGACCCCACCGGGCAGCTCCACCGAGAAGCAGCCTCCAGGCACCCTCATCACCCAGCAGCACCTACCAGCGCACACTCCTGAGGGAGTAATGTGCCTCTTCCATAGGAAGATGGGCTGGAAGTTGGGAATCCCCACAGGGTGAGCACGGACAAGCCCTAAACACGCTCCAAGCCTGTCGAGAGCTTCCCCCCTTCCTTCTGCACAGGGGAAATGTCAGCTGCCCCGGAGAAGGTCGGCTCACCTTCGGCACACGCTCTATTTACAGGAGCGCAGGGCAGGAGAAGGCTCCCAAAGAGAGTCAGGTTTCAGAGGCCAAGCGAGCCCCGAACACACAGCCCGGCAGCAGGACGGGCACAGCCACCCTGGAGCCCTTTCCAAGCGGGAATACCAGCATGGAAAAGGTTTGTGTGGAGCCGTGACCTCAGAAAAGCTCTGTCCAAAGCTCCAGCGCTGTCACTAGCACCGGGCTGGCTCAGGTACAGAATGGGAACGTGCCAGAGCGGGAAGGTACCCGGAGAATTCCTCGTGCCAAGGAACTCTGACACAGCTGACAGGTTTCATAGAATCATGGAATCATTGAGGTTGGAAAACCCTTCCCAGCTCATCCAGTCCAACCATCAGCCCAACCCCACCGTGACCACTGAACCCCGTCCCCAGGTGCCACGGCCACACGGTTTGTGAACCCCTCCAGGGATGGGGACTCCCCCACTGCCCTGGGCAGCCTCTGCCAGGCCTTCACCACTCTGTCAGGGAAGGGATTGTTCCCAATATCCAATCTAAACCCACCCTGGGACAACCTGGGCCATTTCCTCCCATCCCATCACTGGTTCCTTGGCACAAGAGCCCAGCACCCACCTCACCACAACCTCCTCTCCAGGAGCTGCAGAGAGCAATGAGGTCTCCCCTCAGCCTCCTCTTCTCCAGACTAAACCACCCTCAGGTCCCTCAGCCACTCCCAGAACCTCCATCCCGCTGGCCTTGGCCCATGGATCCAGGCTCTTCTGATCCCTCTGCAGACCCTTCCTGCCCTCCATCCATGGATCCAGCCTGTCCCGATCCCTCTGCAGACCCTTCCTGCCCTCCAGCTCATCCACCCTCCCACCCAATTTGGTGTCATCTCCAACTGTCCGAGGGCACCCTCGATCTCCTCATCCAGGTCAGGGATAAAGGTGTCAAACAGAACCAGCCCCAGCCCTGATCTCTGGTACCACCACCACCCCACTGAGGGGACGCGGCTCCGTTCCCCACAACGCCTTGGCCACCCATCCCGTGTTCCACCCAGCGAGCGCGTCCAGAGGGCAGGTGGTCAGAGCAGCTCCCAGGTACCACTCCAGGCACCGTGGGGCTGTGCTGGGGGCTCTGGACCCACAGGAGGAACACCCAGGGCTTTCACTGTCACTGTTTAACAATTCTCCCGTATCAACACTGTGGAGACTCATCGAGGTCAGGTCCCGGTTGGGGAAGAAGCTGTTCTCGCCCTGTTACCCAAGTTACACCAGGGCAGCGCTCTCACCGGTGGCACTGGACCCGCACTGGCCCAGGATGGAGTCAATTAATGAAGGATCACAGAACCATAGAATCGCTTCGTTGGGAAAGATCTTCGAGATCATTGAGTCCAACTGCATCTCTCCACTCAGATCCCTGAGTGCTTCATCTGCCTGTCTTTTAAACCCCTCGAGGGATGTGGACTCAACCACCTCCCTGGGCTGTTCCAGGGCCTGAGAACCCTTTTGGTGATGAAATTTTTCCCCATGTCCACTCTGAACCTGCCCTGGTGCAACTTGAGGCCATTTACTCTCGTCCCATGACTGCCACTTGAGAAAAGAGACCAACACCCAACCCCTTTTAGGCTGTCGTAGACAGGGATGAGGTCTCCCCTCAGCCTCCTCTTCTCCAGCCTGAACAGCCACAGCTCCCTCAGCCGCTCCTCACAGCACTTGTTCTCCAGCCCCTTCCCCTTCTCTGGACGCTCTCCGACCCCTCAAGGTCCTTCTTGGAGTGAGGGGCCCAGAACTGACCCCAGCACTCGAGGGTTGGCCTCCCCAGTGCCCAGCCCAGGGGCACAATCCCTGCCCTGCTCCTGCTGCCCACACTGTGTCTGACCCAGCCCAAGATGCCATTGGCCCTCTTGGCCCCCTGGGCCACTGCTGGGCTCCTGTTCAGCCCCTGCCAACCAACACCCCCAGGGTCTTCTCCTCCAGGGCCTTTCCAGTCCCTCTTCCCCAAGCTGCACAGGGGTTGTTGTGTCCCAAGGGCAGGACTGGGCACTTGGTCTTGTTGAACCTCATCCCGTTGGTCTCAGCCCATGGATCCAGCCTGCCCAGACCCCTCTGCAGATCCTTCCTGCCTTCCATCCATGGATCCAGCCTGACCAGGTCTCTCTGCAGACCCTTCCTGCCCTCCAGCCCATGGATCCAGCCTGTCCAGACCCCTCTGCAGAGCCTGCCTAAGCTCAAGCAGATCAACACTTCCACCCAGCTTAGTGTCACCTGCAGACTTACCAAGGGAGTACTCAATCCCCTCATCCAGATCATCAATAAAGATATTGGACAGGACCGGAGCCAACACTGAGCCCTGGGGACACCACCTGCGACTGGTCACCAACTGGACTGAACCCTGTTTACCACCACTCTTTGGATGGAGGTGACGAACCCGTGGCCTCTCACAGAGCGACTTGGCATCTCCCCGCTCCAGCCCAACACCTCATCCACAACTCAGGCAGCCAGAACCGAGGCTTTCCCAGCGGCTGGAATGGTGAGCCGGACACAGGGCTTTGGCTTCGCCAGGGTGAGGATGGGCAGGACAGAGCGGTGAGGCTGGGACCCAGCTCTGGAGCATGGGGGCAGTCAATGCTCCAAGGTCCCGATGCCGAGCTCTGCACTCACAGATGGGGTGTTAAGACCCCACGGGGGATGGACTTCTCTCTTTGCTCCTGGTTTAGCTCAGAGTCAGGAGTTCAGAGCTGTTTGACCCAAAAAAACACTTATTTCTTCCTCCAGGAGGGAGATTAATTAGGGCAAAGTCTGTTCCTCAGGCGATTGCTGCACACAAATCACCAGCCCTGGGCTCTTTAACCAGAGGAGACACCTGGGGCTGCCACTGGATGAGTCTGAGGGCCTCAGGAAGCCACGGACCAGAAGCAGCGCAGGGGCTGCCCAGCCCCACAACCTCGAGGGTGTCCACCCTCCGAATCAGCTCTGCCCAGTAGCCCCACAGTCTTGAGCCACCAAAAGGCTTCCGGCAGCCACAGCTCCATCCCAACATCAAGAAGCCACCACCAGCTCCCAGGGCTGTTGCCGGAGCCAAGCACCTGGCTCCCTCCTGAACCAACCCCAGCGTGACACCACAGCCACCCAACGCACTGGCAAGAGGCCTGGTCCCCACCTCTAGGGGCTTTTCAAAGAATCCTGGAATGGTCTGAGTGGGAAGGGATCTCAAAGCCCATCCAGTTCCAACCCCTTGCCATGGGCAGGAACACCTCCCACTGGATCAGGGGTTCCAAGCCCCATCCAGCCTGGCCTTCAACTCCTCCAGGAATGGGGCAGTCACGGCTTCTCTGGGCAACCTGGGCCAGGGCCTCCCCACTCTCACAGCAAAACATTTCTCCCCAAGATCTCATCTCAATCTCCCCTCTTGCAGCTCAAAACCTTTCCCCCTCATCCCATCCCTGCACTCCCTGATCAAGAGCCCCTCCCCAGCTTTCCTGGAGCCCCTTTCAGTACTGGGAGGCTGCTCTAAGGTCTCACCACAGCTTTCCCTTCATCAGGTTGAACAACCCCAACTCTCCCAGCCTCTCCTCATACAGGAGGTTCTCCAGCCCTTGGATCATCTCCGTGGCCTCCTCTGGACTCGCTCCAACAGCTCCAGGTCCTTCCTGTGCTCAGGACTCCAGAACTGGACGCAGGGCTCCAGGTGGGGTCTCACCAGAGCAGAGGGGGCAGAATCCCCTCACTCGCCCTGCTGCTCATTCTGGGACTCCTCAGCCCAGCTGGAACCCCCTACGGTGCTCAGCCCCAATCCTGGGGTGCAAGATGGACCCAGTGGGATATCTGGTGTGGCCGGAGCTGCTCCCCTACCTCATGCTGTACGCTCCAGCGCCCAGCTCCTGGCCGATGCCCGAGAGGCTGGCGTCGAAGTCCTGCACCAGCCCAGACTCGATCACCTCATCCGCCAGCGGCAGCTTCAGCGCCCAGGCCATGCTGACCCACGGCGCGGGGGTCCCGGGTGTGGGGGTCCCACTCGGAGTGTCACCCACTTCTCAGCTCAGGGAAGAGCCCGGCTGGGGCTGAAGCTCAGCCCTCTGCCTGCTTTGGGGGCACCAAGCCCCCCACCTTTTGGGGTACCCTGCTCTAGGGGGGCAAACTTAGGGACCCCAGCCCCACTGCCAACCTCCCAACACATTTAGGCCCCCAAGGGACTTCACCATCTGGGGACCCCCAAGCCCCCCAGACCCCTCCCAAGCGACTGCACCCCTGAGGGCCCTGGGCTGCTCCCAGGGGCAGCACCCCCAAAAGCCTGTACCCCTCTGGGGCTGCACACCAGGGGACCCTCAAAGCCCCTCACACCCCAGGACCCTGCTGCCCCTATCTGGGGCTGCACCCCTAGAAGACCCCAAAAACCCTGCACCCCCGAGTTCCCCAAGCCCTGCACCCCCCCAGGGGCTGCACCCCAAAGCCCTGCACCCCCCAGGGGCTGCACCCCCGGGGGATCCTCAAAGCCCCTCAACCCCCCGCGGGACCCTGCTGCCCCCCGGCCTCCAAGAGGTTACACCCCCAGGGGACGCCCTCACCGACTCACCCCGGGTCTACAACCTCCCGGAACGCCCAAAGCCCCTCATTCCCCACAGGAACCCTGGGCCGTACCGATCCCCTCAGGGACCCCCGCACCCCGGGGCTGCACCCCAGAGACCCCCAAAGCCCCTCAGCCCCCGGGGTGCCACCCCCAAACCCCGCTGCCTCGGGACCGCCCCTTCCCCCCGAGCCCCCTAAAGGCCAACCCCTCCGCACGCTGCCCCCGCACACCCCGAATCCCCCCGGCCCCACCGCTCCTGGGCCACGGCCCCGCAAGATGGAGGCGGTGGCGCCCGGCTCCCCCGCCCCCGCGAGGGAGGCCCCGTCTCCACGGTGCACTCAGCCAATGGAAACGCGCGCTTAGGGTGACGCGCGGGGGCCGCAGCCAATGATGAGCCTCGTGTCGATCCCGCCGCGCGGGGATTGGCTGGGGGGCGGGCCGCGAGCGGCGCGGCGTGAGGCGCGCGGGGCCGCGCAGGAGATGCCGGTTCGAATCCTCGGCCCGGCTCGTGGGTGCGATGAGTTGGGGGGATCTCAGCGGGGGGGGAAAAGAGGGCGCTCAGTGGGGATGGAGGGGGCGACGGCGCCTCGTGGAGACGGCCCAGCTCCATCTGGGAGCCGCTTCCCTAAAATCCCGGCCGTGGTGGCACGGGGAGCCACCCGCATCCCCTCCCTCTGCATCCCCCAGGCGCTGGGAGGGGCAGGGGAGAAGGGACACCCACCCCCACCCCCCCCAGATCCGGAAAAAAAGGGGAAAGGAAAAGAAAAAAGAAAAATACTGTTTATTTCACACCACTACATCAAGTGCATCGGTCTGCCGTGTCCGCAGAAGGACGGAGCACCCCAACCTCCCCCTCCAGCTTTCACCCCTCTCCATCGCTCCCTGGGCAAGAGGGGGTGAAGGACGGAGCCCCCCAACCTCCCCCCTCCAGCCTTCACCCCTCCCCATAGCTCCCTGGAGGAGAGGGGGGTCAAAGGACAGCACCCCCCAACCCAGCTGGCCCCCGACTCGCGGTGGGTGATGTGGGCAGGGGGTGCCACCTCCGCCGTGAGGTTCACTCCCAACCCCATCTTGGGGCAACGGGGACATGAGTGACACCCCCGTGATATGGGGGGGTGGGGGGGTCGAGGGGGGATCACACTGAGAAGCTCCTCGTGCCAGCGAGCATGAGGTGGGAGGCTGCCCAAATCCAAGAGGGGGGGAATTAACTGGGGCTTCACCCCTAGCGAGCTGTGACGCCACCTTGAAAACACGGGAAAACGGCCCAAAAAAATGAAAATCACTCACTTTTGGGGTGGGGGGGGGGGGGACAACACGGGGAAGCGCTGCAGGCAGGGGCCCACCCCCACGCGCAGGACAGGCCGGCGTGGAACACGCTCAGGTCACGTGTGACGGGGAAGAAGGGAGACAGACGGACACACGGACACATCTACAGAGAAGGGGAACCCCCCACACACACCCATCCAGCACCCGGAGGGGCGGGGGCGGGGGGGGGGGGGGGGGCGAAAAGTAGTTGGCGAAAGTGCTGAGGGGGTGGCAGCGGTGGGTGGGGGTGGCGAGGGGACACCCCCCCAGGCTCAGGGGATCTGAAAGACGTTGAGTTTGCTGGTGTTCTTGAGCGTCTGCCGGCGGTTGCAGAACCAGACGCGCACGACCTCGCGGTCGTAGTTGAGCTCCTTGGCGATCTCGGTGATCTCCTGGCCCGTGGGCAGCGCGTTCTTCTCGAAGTGGGCGTTGAGTGCCTCGATGGCCTGGGGGGTGAAGGACGTGCGGCGCTTGCGCTTCTTGGAGGGTTCCCCGCCGACGAATTCCATCAGGTTCTGCTGACCCTCCTGGTTCCGCAGCTCCGCTTCGCTCAGCCACTTCTCCAGCACCGGTTTCAGCTTCTGGGCGCTCTTGGGGGTGATGTCCAGCTTCTCGAACCTGCGGCAGCGGCGGGAGCCTCAGGGACACCCGGTGGTGGGAATGGCGGGGGGCACTGGGGACACTGGGGTGCCAGGGCGGACACTGGGAGAGCTGGGATGTCAGGGGTGACACCGCGGGGGGGGGGGGGGGGGCGGACACTGGAGAGGTCGGACACCAGGGAACATGGGGAGAGGAGAGGGGAGCCCCCCACCCTTGTTCTCCATCTTCTTCCCTTTCCTTAATTCTTCTTTTCTCCAGTTTTTCTCCCTTTCTCCACTCTTCCTCCCTTTCTCCTATTTCCCTCCTTTTCTCTGTATTTCCTCCCTTTCTCTAATTTTCCTGTTTCCCTCGTTTCCCTCCTTTCTCCCATTTCCCCCCTCCCGTTCCCTGTTCCCCAATATCCCCCTGTTCCCTGTTTCTCCCCATTCCCGTTTTCCCCCATTCCCTAATGTCCCTCCATTCCCCAATGTCCCCAATGTCTCCATTCCCCCCTTTCCCATTTCCCCCCTTCCCCACTGTCCTGCCCATTCCCCGATGTCTCTTCATTCCCTGTTCCCCCTCATTCCCCATTTCTGCCCTGTTCCCCAATGTTCACCCCTGTTCAGTTTCCCCTCCTGATCCCCATTTCCCTACCCCCATTCCCCATTTCCCCCATTCCCCGTTTCCTTGCATTCCTTCTTGTCCCCTGTTCCCCATTCTTCCCCCATTCCCCGGTGTCCCCCTGCCTGTTCCCTGTTCCCCCCATTCCCCAATATCCCCCCCATTCCTCATTGTCCCCCATATTCCCCAGTGTCCCCCCATTCTCTGTTCCCCCTATTCCCTGATGTCCCCCCATTCCCCAATGTCTCACTGCCCATTCCCCCTATTCCCCAATGTCCCCCTGCCTGTTCTCCCCTCACTTCCCAATGTCCCCATCCCTGTTTCCCCTCCCGTTCCCCACTCCTCCATTCCCCAATGTCCTCCCATTCTCCAATGTCCCCCGCCTGTCCCCTGTTCCCCCCACATTCCCGAATGCCCCTCCATTCCCTGACATATCCCCATTCCCCGATGTTCCCCATTCTCCAGTGTACTCCCATTCCCCAATTTCCCCCATTCCCTGATCTCCCTCCCATTCCCTGATGTCCCCCTGCCCATTCCCTGTTCCCCTCCCATCCCTCAACATCCCCCCCTTCTCCAATGTCCTCCCATTCCCAAATATTCTCCACCATTCCCCAATATTCCCCCATTCCTCAATGTTCCCCCATTCCTCAATGTCCCCCCATTCCCCAGTGTTTCCCTGCCTGTTCCCTGTTTCCCCCATTCCCCGATGTCCCCCATTCCCTGATGTCCACACCATTCTCCATTCCCCCCATTCCCTGATGTCCCCCCATTCCTTGATGTCCCCCCATTCCCCCCATTCCCCATTCCCCCCATTCCCCGATGTCCCCCCCCATTCCCCCGATTGCCCAATGTCCCCCCATTCCCATTCCCTCCATTCCCCAATGTCCCCCATTCCCATTCCCCCTCATTCCCCGATGTCTCAACCATTCCCTGATGTTCCCCCCATTCCCTATTCCCCCCATTCCCCGTTCCCCCGTTCCCAATGTCCCCCCGTTCCCCCATTCCCATTCCCCCATTCCCAATGTCCCCCCATTCCCCGTTCCCCCATTCCCCAGTGTCCCCCTTTCCCGTTCCCCCCATTTGCCCCCATTCCTGTTCCCCCCCTTCCCGTTCCCCCCCTTCCCGTTCCCCCCAATCCCCCCCCATTCCCGTTTCCCCCATTCCCGGTCCCTCATTCCCATTCCCCCCATTCCCATTCCTGCCTTCCTGGTCCCCATTCCCATTCCCCCATTCCCGGTCCCCCATTCCCGGTCCCCCATTCCCATCCCCCCATTCCCGGTCCCCCATTCCCATTCCCCCATTCCCGGTCCCCCATTCCCAGTCCCCCATTCCCGTCCCCCCATTCCCATTCCCCCGTTCCCATCCACCCATTCCCATTCCCCCGTTCCCGTCCCCCCATTCCCGGTCCCTCTCCCTCCGCCCGCACCTGCAGATTGCCGATTGGCTGTAGGCCGGGCCCTCGGTGGCCGTCAGGGCTTGGCCCACCTGTGTCTGCGTCAGCCCCAGGGACAGGCGCCGGATCTTGAAGTTCTTGGCGAATTCCCGGATCTCCTCCAGGTTGATCCCATCTTCCTCCGCGCTGCTGTTGGGAGCGGGGGCCTCTGCCGGAGCAGGGACGCAGGGGCTGCTGTGAAACGGCCCGGGAGCCGCTTCTTCCCAAGGGATCCCAGACCCCAGCATCCTCAGCATCCTCTCCCCATCCCAGGGGATCCCAGACCCCAGCATCCTCCCATCCCATCCCAGGGGATCCCAGTCCCCAGCATCCTCAGCACCCTCTCCCCATCCGAGGGAATCCCAGACCCCAGCATCCTCAGCATCCTCCCATCCCATCCCAGGGGATCCCAGACCCTGGCGTCCCTCCCAGTATCGCCAGCATCCCCTCCCCATCCCAGAGGATCCAAGATCCCAGTATTGCCACCGTCCTCTCCCCATTCCAGGGGATCCCAGACCCCAGCATCCCCAGTATCCTCTCCACATCCCAGGGGACACCAGACCCCAGCATCCCCAGTATCCTCTCCCCATCCTAGGAGATTCCAGACCCCAGCATCCTCAGCATCCTTTCCTCATCTCAGGGAATGCCAGACCCCAGTATCCTCTCCCCATTCCAGGGGATCCCAGACCCCAGCATCCCCGGAAACCTCTCCTCATCCTAGGGAATCCCAGACCCCAGCATCCTCTCCCCATCTCAGGGGATTCACGACCAAAGCATCCTCAGCATCCTCCCATCCCAACCTATACCAGGGGATCCCAGACTCCAGCATCCCTGGCATCCTCTCCCCCTCCCAGGGGATCCCAGACCCCAGCATCCCTGGCATCCTCTCCACATCCCAGGGGATCCCAGACCCCAGCATTCCCGGTATCCTCTCCCCATCCCAGGGGATCCCAGACCCCAGCATTCCCGGTATCCTCTCCCCATCCCAGGGGATCCCAGACCCCAGCATTCCCGGTATCCTCTCCCCATCCCAGGGGATCCCAGACCCCAGCATTCCCGGTATCCTCTCCCATCCCAGGGATCCCAGAGCCCGTGCTCCCGGTTCCTCGCACTCACTGCAGACCAGTTGGCTGACAGTGGGGGTCTCCGAGCAGGTGATGGGGACGGGAGCGGCTGAGCCCTTCGCCGCTGGGATCGGGGTTGCCATGGCCACGGCCGGCTGGGAGAGGGCCGGGGCCGGCTGGATCGGCTGCACCTGCACCACGGGGAGGGCTCAGCACCCACCGGCCCCCCCGGGCAGCTCCAGACACCTCCCCCCCCCCCCCCCCCACTCCACTGCTTTTGCCGACAGTGGAGCTGGGAAACCGCCAGCTCCTTGGTGGGAACAGGGATGTGGCAATTCCATACTGGGCCTGGGATGACCCTCCACGTAGGTTTAGGGGCAACCAGCACCTCCGCAGACACCAGGATGAGGCCTGGCCTCGCCCATCCCAGCTGGGAAATACAGGGGGCACGGAAAGCAGGATGGGCCACAGGGCTGGGGGGCCACGGCCCGGAGATGCCCATGGATGAGATCTACAAGACTTGGGACACAACAACCCCTGTGCAGCTCCAGCCTTGGGGAAGAGCGGCTGGAAAGGCCCTGGAGGAGAAGGCCCTGGGGGTGTTGGTTGGCAGGGGCTGAACAGGAGCCCAGCAGTGGCCCAGGGGGCCAAGAGGGCCAATGGCATCTTGGGCTGGGTCAGACACAGCGTGGGCAGCAGGAGCAGGGCAGGGATTGTGCCCCTGCCCTGGGCACTGGGGAGGCCACCCCTCGAGTGCTGGGGTCAGTTCTGGGCCCCTCACTCCAAGAAGGACCTTGAGGGGTCGGAGAGCGTCCAGAGAAGGGGAAGGGGCTGGAGAACAAGTGCTGTGAGGAGCGGCTGAGGGAGCTGGGGCTGTTCAGGCTGGAGAAGAGGAGGCTGAGGGGAGACCTCATCCCTGTCTGCAACTGCCTGAGAGGAGGCCGTGGGGAGGGGGGCTGATCTCTTCTCCCAAGGGACAGTGACAGGACAAGGGGAAATGGCCATGAGTTGTGCCAGGGCAGGTTCAGATTGGATATTGGGAAAAATTTCTTCCCTGAAAGGGTTCTCAGGCCCTGGAACAGCCCAGGGAGGGGGTGGAGTCAGCATCCCTGGAGAGGTTTAAAAACAGGGAGATGAGTTTTTGAAGGACAGGGTTCAGTGGAGGATGGGTGCGGTTGGACTCAATGATATCAAAGAACTTTTCCAACCGGAAGATTCTCTGAATCTCTGATTCTCTGGGCTCCCAAAGCAACACAGGTGGGTCCCAGAGCTGCTCTAGTTGCTTCCAGAGCAACGTGAGCGGGTCCCAGAAATGCTTGTGTCCCTCCCAAAAACAACATGTCCCGGTCCCAAAGCTGCTCTCGTTGCTTCCAGAGGAAGGTGGCCACATCCCAAAGCCATGTGGCCAGGTCCCAAAGCTGATCAGGTTCTCCCAGAGCAACGTGGTTGGGTCCCAAAGCAATGCAGATGGGTCCCAAAGCTTTCATGCTTCCAGAGCAACGTGGCCATATCCCAAAGGAGGTCCCAAAGATGCTCACATCCTTCAAAACCAACGTGTCCGGGTCCCAAACCAAAGTGGCCACATCCCAAAGGTGCTCCTGTGCTCCCAAAGCCACAAGGCCTGGTCCCAGAGGAGCTCCCATGCTCCAAAAGCAAAGTGGCCACAGCTCAAAGCAACTTGGCCAAGTCCCAAAGCCACATGGCCAGGCCCCAAAGCCACATGAGGTCCTAGAAGTGCTCACGTGCTCCAAAAGCAACATTCCAAAGACGCTCAGGTGCTGCCAAAGCCACCTGGCCAGGTCCCAGAGGTGTTCATGTGCTCCAAGAGCAACGTGCCCAGGGCACAGAGCAATGTGGCTGATAACTGAAGATGCTCAAGTGCTCCCAAAGCCACACATCCAGGTCCCAGAGGTGCTCGTGTGCTCCAAAAGCAACGTGGCTGCATCCCAAAGATGCTCACGTGCTCCCAAAGCCACCTGATCTGGTTGCAGAGGAGCTCATGTGCTTCAAAAGCATCGTGCCCGGGTCCTAAGCCAGCCATATCCAACATGGCCACATCCCAAACGTGCCCATGGGCTCCCAAAGCAATGTGGCCGTGTCCCAAAGCCACCTGGCCACATCCCAAAGATGCTCACGTGCTCCCAAAGCCACCTGGCCTGGTCCCAGAGGCGCCCATGTGCTCCAAAAGCTATGTGGCTGATAACTGAGGATGCTCAGGTGCTCCCAAAGCCACCTGGCCTGCTCCCAGAGGTGTTCACATGCTCCAGGAGCAACGTGCTCGAGGCTCAAAGCAATGTGGCTGCATAACTGAAGATGCTCAAGTGCTCCCAAAGCCAGGTGGCCAGGTCCCAGAGGTGCTCATGTGCTCCAAAAGCAATGTGGCTGCATCCCAAAGATGCTCACGTGCTCCCAAAGCCAGGTGGACAGGTCCTGGAGGAGCTCATGTCCTCCAAAAGCAACGTGCCCAGGTCCTAAAGCAACGTGGCCACATCCCAAACATGCCCATGGGCTCCCAAAGCAACGTGGCTGCGTCCCAAAGCCACCTGGCCTGGTCCCAGAGGTGCTCACGTGCCCCAAGAGCAACGTGCCCCGGGGTCCAGTGCAACGTGGCCATTAACTGAAGACGCCCACATCGTCCCAAGGCCACCGTGGGGGCCACCGCCCGCCCTCTGCCCCCGTGGCCGTCGCTCACCTCGGTCTTGGCGGGGGGCTCGGGATTGCCGGTTTTCTTGCCGGTGGCCGCCGGGATGGCGCTGCCAGCCAGGGTGGCGATGACCTGGCCCTGGGCATTGAGCAGCAGCTGCGGCGTCACCGTCTGCACCTGCAGGTTCTGGGCGGGCAGAGCGGCCGGGGCAGGGCTGGGATTCACCACCCACGGCAGGGTCCCGATCACCTGGGCACGGGGAGGAAAGCCGGGGCTGGAGGGCCGCGTCCTGCAAACCCCCATCCCGGGGTCGGGGGGGACACACACCGGGACCCTCCCAAGCCCCGGTACCTGGCCCTGGGCGTTGGTCAGGATCTGGCCCGGGATGCCCTGCACGCTGGAGATGGTGTTGGTGATCACGGGGGCGGCTGCCAAGGAGCCCAGGAGCTGGGTTTGGCCCCCGAGGGAAGCGGCGCTGATCTGCAGAGAACAGGAAGATGGGGCTCAGGGCTGTGGGAAGCAGCTCAGGCCACTGGGTACCCCCTGCACGCGGCCGGACGCCCCCTTCCCAACGGCACAGTGACTCCGGATGGTGCTGTCCCCATGGGATGCTGTCCCCATGGGATGCTGTCCCAACAGGAAGTAATCCCCCTGGGATACTGTCCCAATGGGATGCTATCCTGATGGGATGCTGCCTCAATGGTATGCTGTCCCCATGGGACGCTGTCCCAATAGGATGCGTTCCCAATGGGATGCCATCCTGATGGGAAGCTGCCCCTATCCTGATGGGATGCTGTCCCAATGGGATGCTCCCCATGGGATTCTGTCCCAACAGGATGCTTTCCCAACAGGATGCCTTCCCAACAGGATGCCATCCCAATGGGATGCTGTGCCAACTGGATACTGTCCCATGGAGATGTCATCCCAATAGGATGCCTTCCTGATGCGATGCTGTCCCAATGGGATACTGTCCCAATGGGATGCTGTCCCAACAGGATGCCAACCCAATGGGATGCTGCCGCTATCCCGATGGGATGCTGTGCCAACAGGATACTGTCCCAATGGGATGCTGTCCCCATGTGATACAGTCCCAACAGGATGCTGTCCCAACAGGATGCCAACCTGATGGGATGCTGTCCCAACAGGACATGGTCCCAAGGGGATGTCGCCCCAATGGGATGTTGTCCTTCTGGGATACTGACCCAATGGGATGCTGTCCCAACAGGATACTGTCCCAAGGGGATGCCACCCCAATGGGATGTTACCCCAATGGGATGCTGTCCCCCTAGGATACTGTCCAAATGGGATGCCATCCTGATGGGATGCTGCCCCTATCCTGATGGGATACTGTCCCAAAGGGATGCTTTCCCAACAGGATGCCATCCCAATGGGATGCTGTCCCAACAGGATACTGTTCCAAGGGGATGCCACCCCAACAGGATGCCATCCTGATGCGATGCTGGCCCAATGGAATAGTGTCCCAGTGGGATGCTGTCCTAACAAGATGCCAATCCAATGGAATGCTGTCGCCATCCTGATGGGATGCTGCCCCGATGGGATGCTGTCCCCATGGGATAGTGTCCCAAGGGGATGCTGCCCCAATGGGATGCTGTCCCAACAGGATGCCAACGCAATGGGATGCTGCCGCTATCCTGATGGGATGCTGTGCCAACAGAATACTGTCCCAATGGGATGCTGTCCCGATGGGATACTGTCCCAACGGGATGCTTTCCCAATGGGATGCCATCCCAATGGGATGCTGCCGCTACGTGGTGCTGCCCCGATGGGATGCTGTCCCCATGGGTTACTGTCCCAACGGGAACCTGTCCCAACGGGATGCCAACCAGATGGGATGCTGCCGCCATCCTAAAGGAATGCTGTCCCGATGGGATACTGTCCCAATGGGATGCTTTCCCAATGGGATGCCATCCCAATGGGATGCTGCCGCTACGTGGTGCTGCCCAAATGGGATGCTGTCCCCATGGGACGCCGTCCCACGACATCCTTCAATCCATCCTTTCCATTTTGCCTAAAGCAAAGCTGTCTCCGCGGTCGCTCATTGCTCGTCAGGATAGGGCAGCTGAGGCTGGGATCTTGCCGATCCCTTCGGAGGAGATGAACCAGAGTGCTTCGTCTTCGGGGAAAAGCACGAATTCTCGCAGCTCTCCGCGGCCACATCGGTCACCGGATAACGGGAGCGGGTGCCAAAGCCGCCCGGTTCCACGCCGCGGGCTCCTTACTATGCCAGGGTTAAAGGCAAATCCGGCCGGCTGGACCGCGATGTGGGTCGGAGTCTCCAAGGGCTTGGGCGTGGGAGCCGCGGGCTGCGGCAGGATGGGGGCCGGGCCGGGCGCCACGGGGAAGGTGCCGGGGGGCTGGAGGGGCGGCCGGGACTGGAGCGCGGCCGGCAGGGGCTGAGCGGGCGGCACCGGCGCCGCGAGGGCCGCGTTGAGCACGGCGGCAGCTGCGGAGCAAAGAGACGGAGAGGGAGTGAGCGCGGGAGACGGGGACGGCGGGAGACCCCGAGCTTGGGGTGTCCCCCCCCTGCTCATTGTCCCTTCCCAAAGAGAACCCAATCTCCAGGTGATTCTAATGGTTTCAGACTGGAAGCGGAAGGCTGAGATGAGACATTGGGAAGAAATTCTTCACCATGAGGGTGGGGAGGCCCTGGCCCAGGTTGCCCAGAGCAGTGGTGGCTGCCCCATCCCTGGAGGTGTCCAAGGCCAGGTTGGATGGGGCTTGGAGCCCCCTGATCCTGTGGGAGGTGTCCCTACCCATGGCAGGGGGTGGAACTGGATGGGCTTTGAGATCCCTTCCAACCCAAACCATTCCAGGATTCTATCATTCAACGATTCAGCTCCAACTTAGCAGCAAAAGGTCCCCCCCGGCTGCCCTGGGACTCATCCTGCCCCGCCTGGACACTGGGTCCAACCCAGACCAGGTGCTGCTGGAGCACACAGGGTGAGGGCACCGCTGGGGTCCCATCAACTCCCCTGATCCCTCCTGGGAGAGGCTCCTTTCCTCCAGAAGGGACAACTTCCCGTGGAAAAACTCTCCACGGGACAACGCTCCGCGGGACAACTCTCCACGGGGACGTTTCTCCATGGTTCAAATGTCCGTGAAACAACTCTTCATACAGACAACTGTCCAGAGGACAACTCTCTGCAAGACAACTCTCCATGGGACAACCTTTCATTGGGACAACTGTCCAGAGGACAATGCCCTGCAAGACAGCTCTCCATGGGACAACTCTCCATGTGGAGAACTGTCCATGGGACAACCTTTCATTGGGACAACTGTCCATAGGACAGCTCTCAAGGGGACAACTGTCCATGGGGACAAACGTCCATAGGACAACTCGCCCCAGGACAATTCTCCACAGGACAACTCTCTGCGGGGCAATTCTCCATGGGGAGCCATTAGCTAGGATGAAGGTTAGACTCAGGGTTAGAGGTGTCCCATACAGATTTGTCCCCATGTAGAGCAGTCCTAGACCCCCCCTTCCTTGCAGGAGCTCAAGAGAAGACCGTTCCTTCTCAAAGGGAAGGGCAGGAACACCACCCTGGCAGTGCCAGAGAGGCCCAGATCCGCCCGTTCTCACACCTGCAGGTCTCCCCTCTCGCAGAACCCGCCCACTGTGGTGCCACAGCACCCAGCACCCCAAATCCTCCCATCCTCATCCTTGCCCCCCCCCCCTTTCTCCCAAGCTCCTGGCACCTTTGGTACTCGGGGAGCCGCAAACAGGGCTCCCACAGGAAAAGCCGTTTCCGACCCCCAGGATTCAGCCCAGGGAGGACGATTTAAGGAGGCTGCGAAGCAGGAGCCCTGGTTACCTGGCAGATTGGCTATAGGTGGTTTGAAAATTCCCCCTGTAGGAGAAGCAGCCGTCAATCCGGGGAGGGCAGCGACCGTTGCTGTAGGAAATGTCCACACAGCCAGCCCCTGCTGACCTGCCACTTGACCTGCAATACTGATGGGGATAAGAAGAGGTTGAGTAACTGTCCCTGCTGGAACCATTACTCCTGTCACAACTGTTGCTAAGTTTTCCTGAGTCAAGACCTGCAAAAGTAAACAAGATTTAAAAAAGAACAGAAATCAACGCCACTGCAGACAGCATCAGCGGAGCAAAAGTCTTTGCCCGAAGGGGCGCGCGGAGCCCGGCGGCCGGGTGGGCCGGGAGTTCCCTCCCATCTCAGCAGCTGGGTTCCCAGCTCGGCGGAGCCCCCTCTCCGTGGGGAGACGGGGGGATCCCCCCCCTCCTCGCTAAGCACCCGACGCGGCTCTGGCAGCTCCTCGGCGCTTGGGCGAGGGCGCGGCGGCAGAGCAACCGCTTGGGTTCGGGGCGCAGCGCCTGCACCCCGCGCCTCCAGCGGCCGCCTCTGCCCTCGGGGGGTGCCGACAGCGAGCGGACGCTTCCCCGGGGGTCCCCACCGTGCATTCCCCCCCCCTTCCAGCCCATCCCGCTCCGCGGCCGCCCGGTAGTTACCTGCGGGGTGGCCTGCACGGCCAGCGGGGCCGCCGGCTGCGGCTGCTGGCTCGCGGCGGGGCCGAAGGTGCCGACGGAGGGGACGGCGCTGGGGGATGCTCCGGCCGCCAGTTTGGCTTTGCCTGGAGAAGGGGAGAGGAGATGGTTGGAGAGACGACAAGGGTGGGGGTGACGGCAGCCCCTCTGGGCAAAGGGTGAGGGTTGGGAGGGGAAGGGGGGCACCCAAACTACGCAGCCGCCCTCCCGTAGGTGTCCCAGGGGAAGCGCGGCCCCTCGGAGCTGGGGAGCAGCACTGGACAGGTTATGGGATGCAGGGGAGGGGATCTGGAGACTTCTTAGGAGATGTCTTCAAAGAATCATGGAATCATAGAATGGCCTGAGTTGGAAGTGACCCAAAAAGATCATGGAGTGCAGCTCCTGTCCCTACACAGGACACCCCCAACATTCACCCCGTGGGGCTGAGGGCATTGGCCAAATGCTTCTGGAATATTGTCAGGCTCTGACTGTTTCCCTGGGGAGCTGTTCCAGGGCTCCACCACCCGCTGGGGGAAGAACCTCTCATCAGTGCCCAATCTAACCCTCTCTTGGCATCTTCCTGCTCTTCCCTCCAGTCCTGTCACAGGTCACAAGAGCAGAGCTCAGCCCCTGTCTCCCCTCCCTCCCTTGGGAGAAGGCAGCAAACAGCTCTGAGATCCCATCTCAGTCTCCTCTTCTGCAGCTGAACAGACCAAGGGACCTCAGCCTCTCCTCACACAACTTCCCCTGCAGACCCTTCCCCACCTTTGTGGCCTCCTCTGGACACTCCTCAGTACTTCGATGTCCTTTTTATCCTGTGGCACCCAAACTGCCCCCAGTGCTCGAGGTGGGCTCTCCCCAGTGCAGAGCAGAGCAGGACAATCCCCTCCCTCTCCCGGCTGGCGATGCCCTGCTTGGTGCCCCCCAGGACACGGTTGCCCTCTTGGCTGTCAGGGCCCACTGCTGGCTCACGGTCACCCAGAACCCCCAGATCCCTCTCCACAGGGCTCTCCAGCCTCTCACACCCCGGTCTGTCCGTGTGTCCAGGGTTGTTGTGTCCCAGGTGCAGAACTCGGCACCTGCCCTTTTTAAATTTCAAGCAGCTGGTGATTATTCAGCTCTCCAGTCTCTCAAGATCCCTCTGTGGGGCCTCTTTGCCCCAAGAGTGTCTTGGAGGAGGGACAGGAGGGAGAGTTTGGGAGGATTTGAGGAGGAGTAAGAGTGGGAAACAGGGGGGCAGAGCACTAGGGTGCTGGCCAGAAGGCAGAGAGGAACAAAGCAGGATCTCCCCAGAGGTTTATTGCCACCCCTGTGGGAGAAAGGCTGCACCACAACGAGCTCGGCAAGGGGGAGAGGAAACCCGAGCGCCTGCTCTACGTGGCTGGAGGAAAACCAAGTTCCCTGGCCAAACCCCTCCTCAAGAACTGTGGATAAGAAGGAGCAGCTGTGTGTAGGTGCTTTGCTGGGTTGTGTGAGCCTCCCCTGGGCTGTGGAGATGTTTCTCTCCCTCCAAAACAAGCAGCAATTAAAGCCAAATCAACCCCCGAAACGCTGACCAGGGAACGGGATGCTGGGAAGGGAAGGGATGGGGCTCTCCTGGCTGCCCCATGGGCTGAGCCCGTTTGGTGCTTCTCAACTCTCCACCCAAATTCACAGAATATTTCATACTTCTTCATTGTTCTGAACATCTGAGCAAGAGGAAACCTTGCTCCTAATCCATATTTATTCCTTGCCCAGGGAGGTGGTGGAGTCTCCATCAGAGAGGTGTTTAAAAGACGGGTGGATGAGTTTCTCAGGGATATGGTTCAGCAGGGAGACAGGCACGGCTGACTTGATGATCTCAGAGGTCTCTTCCAACCTTATGATTCTATGATCTCCTTGTTTTTTGAGCAACACCTTGTGTTTATTCTGCTCAACTTCCAATAATGGCAACTGAAAAACATCTTCTGTAAACACCAAAACCCACCCTTCTCCTGCCTCTTCCTTCAGCAGAAAAGAAGTCTTATCAAATAAAACCTTCTCTCAGCTCCAAGCTGGATGTTTCTCCACTTTGCTTCCTTGCCCAGGCACAACTCCCATCTCCACAAGACTTAAAAATGCCTTTCAGGTTCTTAAATTTCCCAAAGCAAGCACAGGGAACCCCTGGCTCTTCCCAAGTGGCAAAGACTGTGCCAAGGGGTGGTGATGCTGCTGGGTCTCACGGGTTCTGTGCCCGCTTCCTGCCAGCCTGTGGCAGCAGGACTGGAGCTTCTCCTCTGGCCCTGAACAAGGGCCTTGCTACAACCCTGCACGGTCTTTTTCAGGGGGAAAACAGAGCAATTCCAGGATCTGGCTGGGCTCTGGACACAGAGTGGAGGTGGCAACCAGAGATTGGTCTCAGAAAGGAGTGGCAGAGAGGGGTGGGACAGTGGCGCTTGCGAGTGGCTCGGAACGGAGCAGCGGGAGCGCTGGGATGCTGGCCAGAGAGCAGCAAGGGATAAAGCAGGGTCTCCCTGAATGTTTATTCCTAGAGCTGCACTTGGGAGTGAGAAGGGATGGAGCAGCAGTGAGCTCAGCACCTGGGCCTCAGGGGACTGGAAACCCGAGCGCCTGCTCTTCGTGGCTGCAAGAAAACAGAGCTGCCCAGGAAACCCCTCCTTGAGGAACGTCCTGGTGAGTGTCCGAGGGCTCTCCGCAAGGCCGGACACCTTTCCCCGTCCCATCCCGGAGCAGGAATTGCTTTTGCTGACTCCTAACCCCGAGGGATGCTTCAGAGCAGGGTGCGAGTCCCCCCTGCACGGAGAGGCGCAGCTTGTCCTCCCGGCTCCGACCCAGTGCTCCAAAACCCAGCTCTGCTTGCAGGGAAGGATGGAGCAGGGTGCCCAGGGAATGAGCCCCAGGGAAGGGAGGTCTCTTACCGGCCATCTCCACGCTACCGGAACTCTGTGCGCTGGCTGGGACCTCCTCCCGGCCGCTCTCTCCTGGGGAGCCTCGTGCTACCTCCCCTGGTGGCATCTCCAGGGCTTTCGGGTCCTCCTCAGCCGGGAGCGCCGTGTCCACGTCCACCTCCAGCACTCGGATGGTTTCATGGCTGGACATGACAATAACCTGCAAACGTAGCCCCAGACATCCATCAGCTCCAGCGCCGACCCCTCAGCCGCGATCCCCAAAACCAATCAAGCGGAGCCCACCCCGTCCCCTCCAGGAGGGATGGACGGGGGGATCGCAGCCCCTCCCAGCTTTAGTTAACCAGCAGCCCCTGAGCTCTGACAACCCCAGCTCCACGTGTGTTGAGAGATGACATCTCCAGGAGGTAACACACGGCTGGTGGTGGCAACGGCAGCCCCGGCAGAGCCAGAGGCACCCGAACAGCAGCGCCAGAGCGAGCGCTCGCAGCTGGGCTCCAGCAACCTCTTTGAATCCAAATAGGATTTCCCGTGCGACACTGCCTGGGGACACGTGGGGAGTGAGGAGAAAAGGTCATAGAAACCTGGAATGGGTTGGGTTGGAAGGGACCTCAAAGCCCAGCCAGTTCCACCCCCCCTCCCATGGTCAGGGACACCTCCCACTGGATCAGGGTGCTCCAAGCCCCATCCAACCTGGCCTTGGACACCTGCAGGGATGGGGCAGCCACCACTGCTCTGGGAAACCTGGGCCAGGGCCTCCCCACCCTCACTGTTTACAATTTCTTCCTAAAATCTCATCTCAATCTCCCCTCTTGCAGCTCAAAACCCTTCCCCCTCATCCTATCCCTGCACTCCCTGAGCAAGAGCCCCTCCCCAGCTTTCCTGGAGCCCCTTTCAGTCCTGGGAGGCTGCTCTAAGGTCTCCCCAGAGCCTTCTCCTTTCCAGGCTGAACAACCCCAACTCTCCCAGTCTGTCCCCACAGCAGAGGTTCTCCAGCCCTTGGATCATCTCCGTGGCCTCCTAGGGACTCACTCCAACAGCTCCAGGTCCTTCCTGTGCTCAGGACTCCTCCAGGTGGGGTCTCCCCAGAGCGGAGCACAGGGGCAGAATTCCTTCCCTCCCCTCTGCTCCCACTCTTTGGGTGCAGCCCAGGACAACCTTGGTTTCTGGGCTGGGAGCACACTTTGCTGGCTCATGTGGAGCTTCTGATGCCCCACAACCCCAAGTCCTTCTCCTCATGGATCATCTCCATGGCCTCCTCTGGACTTGCTCCACGTCCTTCCTGTGCTGAGGAGATACCTGGTCCTCCACTTCTCCCACAGCCAAACCCCAGAGCAAAGCCCTCTTGCAAACAGCATCTGCAGCCACCCCAGGCTGCCAGGACAAAGCCCTCGTGTCTCCACCTCATCATCAAGAAAACCTGGGATGGGGCAGCCAAGCTCCAAAAGACAGACCTGAACCCCCGCGTGCCCAAGTGTGGGGCGAATGGACTGGCTGTGAGCTTGGGGCCAGCACACGGGGGGGTTTCACCCCACACAGAGGGGCTGTGGCTGTTGCTGAGGCCCATCTCCTCTCCCAGTTGTGGGGTGGGAAGGAGGTGGAGCCGCCACGCCCAGTACCTGCTCGTTGACTGTCAGCGACGCCTCCTGGGGCTGCACGGCTTCGGTGTCCATCGTGTCCCGGAGAAGGTGGGAGAGGGCTCAGACCTTCACATGCTGCGAGCAGGGGACACAGGGCAGTCCATCAGCCACCCAGCGAGCGGCTTGGGGGTCACACGCTGGGCTCACCTGGGGTACAGAGCAAACCTGGACCTTCCAGCCCCTCTCTGGCTCCACCACCCACCCACCCACCCACCTGGGATTTGGTGAACGCTCTCTGCCCTGCTCCTTCCCAGGAGAGACTTTGGTGTCTCAGGGACCTCCCCACCACCTTCCACCCTCTCGGCAAAGAGCCCATGGATGTGGGGTAGCATAACTTCTTGGATGAGCATCAAAAACAGAATCCTGGAATCATGAAGGTTGGAAAAGCCCTCCCAGCTCATCCAGCCCAACCCCACCGTGACCACTGAACCCCGTGCCCAGGTGCCACGGCCACACGGTTTGTGAACCCCTCCAGGGATGGGGACTCCCCCACTGCCCTGGGCAGCCTCTGCCAGGCCTTCACCACTCTGTCAGGGAAGGGATTGTTCCCAATATCCAATCTAAACCCCTCCCTGTCACAACTTGAGGCCGTTTCCTCTCATCCCATCACTTGTTCCTTGGCACAAGAGCCCAGCAACCTCCTCTCCAGGAGCTGCAGAGAGCGATGAGGTCTCCCCTCAGCCTCCTCTTCTCCAGACTAAAGCCCCCTCAGGTCCCTTCTCCCACAATCCCTGGGCTCCAGACCCTTCCCCAGCTCCATTCCCCTCTCTGGACGCTCTCCAACCCCTCAAGGTCTTTCTTGGAGTGAGGGGCCCAAAACTGACCCCAGAATTCAAGGTTTGGCCTCCCCAGTGCCGACTGCAGGGGGACGATTCCTGCCCTGCTCCTGGTGGACACCCCAAGCCTGGATGCTGATGGCCTTCTTGGCCACCTGGGCCACTGCAGCAGGGCAAGGGAAGGGTTATTCCAAGGGCCAAGCTTTTCCCCCTCTCTTCTCCCTTTAGGGATTGAGGATGAAATTCCTACAACCTGCTTTGAAACCCCTACAAATACAGGCAAAGCCCCTGTAAAGCTGCCCGTGCTCCCTGTCCAAAGCCCAGAGCAGGGTCCCAGAGCCTCCACATGGCACTTCCCTGCTCTCCCAGTCCCTGACACCGGCTGCAAGGAGTGGGAGAAGCGATTTGCTCCTTCTTGAGCGGCTCTAAAGGACGGGGACACTTCCTTAAGCTGCTGAAATGCGTTTTTCGTGGAGGGAAGGGACTCAGCCCACCTGTAGGAAGGCAAATCTTCCTCTTCCAACGCCCTTCATTACCTCATTTGGTCACGTCCTGTCCCCCTGCTGCCTCGCAGAGGCTTAATTGCCTTTATGAGAGCCTTATGAATGTTTCATTAGGAATGTCTCGGGATGCAGTTAACCAGGCAGCCTGGATGACATCCAAAAACCCTCCGTGCATGTGCCAAGGTGCCCTCGGTTGTGGAACCCCCTTGGCAGCCCGAGGACATGGGGACACTGGAGGGGCAGCCAGATCCCAGCTCTCCCAGTCCGAGCCATCCCAGAGCTCCGGGCACCATCTGCTCCCTCCAGCCTGGAGTTGACACCTCTGATCCTGCCCAATCCTGCTCTGTCCCGCGGCGACGCCGGCACCGCCCGGAGCAGCCCCCGGCGAGCCCAGCAAAGACAAGGCTTCTTAAACAGAGGCAGAGCTCAAGGAGAGCCTCCCAACCGATCCAAACGGGAATTTCTACCCCAAACTTCCGTCAGTGCATCTCATCCGTCAGTTTTTACTTCTTCCAGGGAATCTGCTGAGGTGGGGACGATCCCTTCCCAGCTCCTGGTGGCCACACCACGGCTGATCCAAGCCAGGATGCTGGTGGCCTTCTTGGCCACCTGGGCCACTCCTGGCTCTCGTTCAGCTGATGTCAACCAGCACCCCCAGGGCCTTTCCCATCTTTTCTTTCTCACAAGCCCTTTACCGTTTCTCTGCACCTCAGAAGCCACCAGGCTCCTGCTGAGGCCACCGAGCATATCCTGAGCTGGAGTCAGCACTGGGATGCAATCAGTAAACACAATTATTCGCATCCTGTTGATCCAAAGGGGCCTAAATTGAATTAAGAGCTGAATTATCACTTAAAGCTCAACAGGGGCTGAGCACCCCATTCCCTCAGGTGGGTTTGGTCCACACCACTCACTATTTATGATCCACAGTGAAGCAACAGCAGGGTCCCAGCAGGGATGGGGCTGTTTCCCTCCGCCAGCCGCCTGCCCCAGCTCTCGCCCTTCCTTGGCTCATCCCAGAAATCCACGCAGGACCCAGAACCAGCCCTGCTGCCGGATCCAGCCGGGACTCTGAGAGCAGCCAGCAGTGGCCCAGGGGGCCAAGAGGGCCAATGGCATCTTGGGCTGGGTCAGACACAGCGTGGGCAGCAGGAGCAGGGCAGGGATTGTGCCCCTGCCCTGGGCACTGGGGAGGCCACCCCTCGAGTGCTGGGGTCAGTTCTGGGCCCCTCACTCCAAGAAGGACCTTGAGGGGTCGGAGAGCGTCCAGAGAAGGGGAAGGGGCTGGAGAACAAGTGCTGTGAGGAGCGGCTGAGGGAGCTGGGGCTGTTCAGGCTGGAGAAGAGGAGGCTGAGGGGAGACCTCATCCCTGTCTGCAACTGCCTGAGAGGAGGTTGAGGGGAGGGGGGCTGATCTCTTCTCCCAAGGGACAGTGACAGGACAAGGGGAAATGGCCATGAGTTGTGCCAGGGCAGGTTCAGATTGGATATTGGGAAAAATTTCTTCCCTGAAAGGGTTCTCAGGCCCTGGAACAGCCCAGGGAGGGGGTGGAGTCACCATCCCTGGAGGGGTTTAAAAACGGGGAGATGAGTTTTTGAAGGACAGGGTTTAGCGGATGATGGGTGCGGTTGGACTCGATGACCTCAGAGGTCTTTTCCAACCGGAAGATTCTCTGATTCTACGCTTGATCTCCGGTAGCTGATATGGATTTTTAAACGTGGCCTCAGCTTCGGAGCAGACAAACACCTTGGGATGCCGGGGCAGGGTTTAATTAACAATTTATTCTAGTGCAACAGAGAACAGAGCGAGGGATGAGGCAGCGGCTCAGGGCATTATTAAAAGTTAATGAGCTCTCCAGCAGCCGGAGCTGAGCCCACGGCAAGGAAGCCGGAGACAGGGATACCTGGGCTGCCTGCAAGGGGCAAGCAAAGCAGCAAAGCAAAGCGTCCCTGCCACAGGGAGAGTGGGAAGGGGAAGGAAAAGCCTCCAGAGGGGCTTTCTGAACATCTCTGGAGGGCAGCTGGGGGGGCTGCTGGGGGCATGGGGGGCTCAGACCCTATTCCTGTTGAATTCACCTCCCTGCAGTTGCCACACATCCCTTCATCTTCCCTCTGCAGGAAGGCCACGCTGGCCCAGGTGGATCCTGGCACAAGCAGAGCAGCCCCTGATAATGAGGCTTTGCTAATGAGGAGCATCTCCACAGCAGTTTTTTCCTACCCCCAATCCTGGAAGAAGTGGGAAAGCTTCTCACCCTCGTCCTCTGCTCCCCCTGCAGCCAGAAGCTGACCCCAAACCGGGACCCCAAACTGGGATCCCAAACTGGGACCCCAAAACGGGATCCCACACCGGGACCCCAAACCGGGATCCCAAATTGGAAACCCAATCTGAGACCCCAATCTGGGACCCCAAACCGGGATCCCAAACCGGGACCCCAAACCGGGATCCCCACCTGGGACCCCAACGTGGGACTCCAACCTGGGATCCCAATCCAGGACCTCAAACCAGGATCCACACCGGGATCTCAAACTAGGACCCCAAACCGGGATCCCAATCTGGGACCCCAAACCGGGATCCCAATCCAGGACCCCAAACTGGGATCCCAATCCGGGACCCCAAACCGGGATCCCAATCCGGGACCCCAAACCGGCATCCCAATCCGGGACCCCAAACTGGGACCCAAAACCGGGATCCCCACCTGGGACCCCAACCTGGGATCCAAATCTGGGACCCCAAACCGGGATCCCACACCAGGACCCCAAACCGGGATCCCACACCAGGACCCCAAACCGGGATCCCAAACCAGGGCCCCAAACCGGGATCCCAAACCAGGGCGCAGCGCTGGCAGCTGGAAGGGAAGGGATGGCCGAGGGGCCAGAGAGACTGCAGGGAGACCCTTCCTGCACCGCTGGGGAACATCCAAACCCCAACCCCACCCACCTAAGGCACCGGAGAGCAGAGCCCGGAGCGGATGGGGAGCGCTGGGATGCTGAGTGGGCAGCGCGTATCCAGACTCCCGCGGGATGGTGGGAGCTGCAGTGATGTCCGGTGCGGTGTGGGGGGAGGCAGCAGCACTCACTGTTTGCTCTGGGGGGAAGAGATGCTCCAGGCTGGAGATGGGACCGGCTGTCACCTCTGGCTCTTCGCACTCTGGGCTTGGGCTGCAGGGAAAAAAACACCAGAGCTGCCTCAGCGCCGAGCTCTGCCTGCTCCTGCCACCTCAGGAAGAGTTGAAGAGCATGGGGATCCCACCCCAGGCTCTCGGCAAGAGGGGGTGACTCAAAAACATCCCCATCCTCACCACTGAACTCTCCCTTGTTGCCCCCTGAAAGGCAGAGGAGCTTTGGGAACTCGATCGGAGCCGCTGGGCAGGCGGCACCACAAAGGCTACGACCGGTTGGCTTTCCTCAAACAGAACCCACCGCAAACCCAGCCCGGCCATCGCCACCCCTGACCATCCCAGCCAAACTCCAAATTCCAGAATTCCAGCACAACCAGAGTGGAGCAGGGATGAATGGGAGATAAAATCCCTGCTCTGAGCACTGGGTTTATCTCAGCATGAGCTGCGCGGATCGGTTCCTGGCATCCCATGGGATCATGGGGAGGGGAGGAAGAGGAGAGGAGAGGAGAGGAGAGGAGAGGAGAGGAGAGGAGAGGAGAGGAGAGGAGAGGAGAGGAGAGGAGAGGAGAGGAGAGGAGAGGAGAGGAGAGGAGAGGAGAGGAGAGGAGAGGAGAGGAGAGGAGAGGAGAGGAGAGGAGAGGAGAGGAGAGGAGAGGAGAGGAGAGGAGAGGAGAGGAGAGGAGAGGAGAGGAGAGGAGAGGAGAGGAGAGGAGAGGAGAGGAGAGGAGAGGAGAGGAGAGGAGAGGAGAGGAGAGGAGAGGAGAGGAGAGGAGAGGAGAGGAGAGGAGAGGAGAGGAGAGGAGAGGAGAGGAGAGGAGAGGAGAGGAGAGGAGAGGAGAGGAGAGGAGAGGAGAGGAGAGGAGAGGAGAGGAGAGGAGAGGAGAGGAGAGGAGAGGAGAGGAGGGTTTTCCCTTCCTGGCTGCCATTCCCAGAGATCCATCGGCGCCTGCTCCGCTCTGGCAGACATCTCTTAATGCCAGCCTTGGCGCAGGTTGGCAGAGGGAGCACTCTGGGGTTCGGAGTGGGCGCTTCTCCCCCCCAGACGCCGCCTGGCAGCTCCGTTCCATTGCGTTTCTTCACACTTTATTTTAATATTTTTTTTTAATTAACGGGACCAATCCTGTGCCCAGATGGTGGCGCAGAGCGGGCGCAGCAACAGATGGCAGCAAGGAAACGAGATGCACAAAATAATAGTAGTAATATTAAAAACAAGAAGAAGAGGAGGGGGTTGGAAAAAAAAAAGGGCAGGATAATTTAAGATGCTCCACGTCTCGCTGTGAATATAATTGCCACGTTAATTACAAGCGTTGATGAGTCAGAGACGGAGCCACTCGGATCCCAAGTGGGTGGAAATCTAAGTTTGAACAAACTTGCCACAGGTGAGAAAGCTGAAGAGGGGAATCAAAGCTGCTCCGTGCAGGAGATGGCTTGGGCACGGCTGCAGCTCACTAATGACTCACTGTCATTATCATGGAATCCTGGAATGGTTTGCATTGGAAGGGACCTCAAAGCCCATCCAGTTCCAACCCCTGCCATGGGCAGGGACACCTCCCACTGGATCAGGGGGCTCCAAGACCCATCCAACCTGGCCTTGGACACCTCCAGGGATGGGGCAGCCACCACTGCTCTGGGCAACCTGGGCCAGGGCCTCCCCACCCTCACAGCAAAACATTCTCCCCAAGATCTCATCTCAATCTCCCCTCTTGCAGCTCAAAACCGTTCCCTCTCATCCCATCCCTGCACTCCCTGTCCAAGAGCCCCTCCACAGATTTCCTGGAGCCCTTTCAGTCCTGGGAGGCTGCTCTAAGGTCTCCCCACAGCCTTCTCCTCTCCAGGCTGGACAACCCCAACTCTCCCAGCCTGTCCTCACAGCAGAGGTGCTCCAGCCCTTGGATCATCTCCGTGGCTTCCTCTGGACTTGCTCCAACAGCTCCAGCTCCTTTCTTTGCTCAGAACTCCAGAACTGGACTCAGGGCTCCAGGTGGGGTCTCCCCAGAGCGCAGCAGAGGGGCAGAATCCACTCCCTCTGCTCTGGTCCCACTCTTTGGGTGCAGCCCAGGACACCCTTGGTTTCTGGGCTGGGAGGGCACTTTGCCGACTCCACCATCCCAAGGCCTTCTCCTCAGGGCTGCTCCCAATCCATTCTCCACCCACCCTGGATCTGTGCTTGGCATTGCCCTGACTCAGAACCAGGACCCTGCCCTTGGCCTTGTTGCACTTCATGAGGCCAGGCAGCCCCTCCTGTCCAGCCTGTCCAAGACCCTCTGGATCCACCCCTTCCCTCCATCGTGTCGACCCTTATTCTGGTTTAATTCCTTTGGATGGACACTGATCCCAGGTTGAGGAGTTCCAACGCGCCACAAGCTGACACCGACTTCAGGCAGAGGCACCTGGAAAGCCACCACCAGGGCACCAGCTCCAGCCCCCAGGGGTTTGGATGCAGAGGAAAAGACACCCTGGCACCTCCATCAAAGCCAGGATCAAGGCAAACAGGAGCAGCCAAGGCCATGATCCTGCTCCCCGGACCCGGAGTACACGGTGCCACTGGAGCCCCCAGTGCCCCTCGCTGCCCTCCCACCACTCACGGGGGAATTTTCACCACGTTCGGAGCAGGAAAATCCAGGCTGGAAACGATGTCATCAGCTGGAATTCTTTCCCAAAGCCTATTTCCAGGTGTCCCATGGGGAGACCTGACTCCTTGAGGTTCGCAAGGGATTTTTCCCTCTTCACAAATCACCTTTCCCTCCTAAAATGCCTTTTAACTCCCCGGAACTGCATCGCTCACCAGACTTGGTGTACGGATGGGGAAACTGAGGCAGGGAGAAGCGAGACCCCAGCCCCACCCCACCCCAAGCCTCGCATCCCAAGGCTTCCTGGAGAGCATCCCTGCACCTGAGCTCACCCACCCTGAGCCAGGAGGGAAAAGAATCCCAGGTATTTTCTCCTGGTGGGGCAGAAGCCACACGGGTCAGACCGAAGCTCCCAATGAAAACCTTCCCGCTAAGCAGCAAAGTGATGGAAATCCCATTTCTACCCCATTTCTCCCTGTTCCTTTGGCCCTGTCCCAGCCCTCGGCTCAGGACACGGAGCAGCAGCAGCCAGAGGGGAGCCTGGCTGGGCAATTCCTGAAGATCAGGGCTGGAAGGGAAAGGCGGTGGCACCGGTACCAGCAGGATGGTGAAATCTTTGGTAACACAGAGGGAGGGGTGTTCTGTTGGGAGGTTTCTGGACAGCTCCCAGCGCTCCGGATCCACGGTGCTGAGTCAGCTTTCTGCCTGGAAATCCCCACAGCAGGGCTGGGGCAGCCAAATCCCAAAGGAGAGTCCAGGAAAAATCACAGAATCATGGAATGGTTTGGGATGGAAGGGACCTCAAAGCCCATCCAGTTCCAACCCCTGCCATGGGCAGGGACACCTCCCACCGGATCAGGGGGTTCCAAGACCCATCCAACCTGGCCTTGGACACCTCCAGGGATGGGGCAGCCACCACTGCTCTGGGCAACCTGGGCCAGGGCCTCCCCACCCTCACAGCAAAACATTTCTTTCCAAAATCTCATCTCAATCTCCCCTCTTGCAGCTCAAAATCATTCCCCCTCGTCCTACTCCTGCACTCCCTGATCAGGAGCCCCTCCACAGCTTTCCTGGAGCCCCTTTCAGTCCTGGGAGGCTGCTCTAAGGTCTCCCCACAGCCTTCTCTTCTCCAGGCTGAACAACCCCAACTCTCCCAGCCTGTCCTCACAGCTGAGGTTCTCCAGCCCTTGGATCATCTTCGTGGCCTCCTCTGGACTTGCTCCAACAGCTCCAGGTCCTTCCTGTGCTCAGGCCTCCAGAACTGGACTCAGGGCTCCAGGTGGGGTCTCCCCAGAGCGGAGCAGAGGGGCAGAATCCACTCCCTCTGCTCTGGTCCCACTCTTTGGGCGCAGCCCAGGACACCCTTGGCTTCTGGGCTGGGAGTGCACTTTCTCAGCTCCTGTGGAGCTTCTTATGCTCCACCACCCCATGTCCTTCTCCTCAGGGCTGCTCCCAATCCATTCTCCAAATCCAGTATCATCTATGGTCCAAACACCTCCCACGTCCAGTAAGAAGGGACAGTCAGGGCTGCTCTGGGGTGCTCAGATGGTTCATCAAGCAAATCGAGGAGCTCATTGAGCCTGGACGCATGGCCACAGGGAGCCTGCTCAGGAATTTGCATCAGTGGAGGACATGGAGTGGGCACTTCCCAGCCTGCATTATCTTTCTCAAGAGATGGAAATGGCACAGGATCAGGGGATGGAGAGGTCGGTTGGCACCGATTTGGCCCCAGCCTGCCCAGAGCTGCCGGGGTGGAGCCTGGTGGAAGCGCAACTCGCTCCGTGTCCAATCCCGAGCAGAATTAGGGTTCATCCTTTAATTGCTCCATCAAAGGATGGAGGAAAGCCTGGTGGAGGGCCCAAATGTGGTTGAAAAAAAGGGCAAAACCCCAAATCCAGTTGTCCAGCCTTTCCTGGTGGTTGAACTCTGTTATCTCCTCCCAGCCATGGTGTTTCCTAAGGAGCAGGAAGATGCTCGGAGACGGGCGCGCTGTGTCCCCCTCTGCTACTGCCCCTCTTCATCCTTGCTTTGCTTCCCACCTTCCTGGGGTTTGGGGGCAAATTCCCATCCTGGATAAAACCTCCTGACTCCCCTCTTCGCTGCCTGCTCCCTGCACAAGCCTGGCCAGCTCATCCCTTCCCACAGAAGGAGCGGCCGGATCAGCTCTGGGGACTTCCCAGGAATCCGCTCCTTTCTCTGGAGAGATGGGAAAGCATTTTAATTCCCACTACATGTAGAGGAGAAGCTGGGATTACGTTCATAGAATCATAGAAGGTCTGGCCAAAGGTAGATGAGGGGTAACAGTTGGATGGGGCTTTGAGCCCCCTGATCCAGTGGGAGGTGTCCCTGCCCACGGCAGGGGGGTAGAACTGGATGGGCTTTGATGTCCCTTCCAACCCAAACCATTCCAGGATTCTATGATGCCACCATCCCCTCAAGCAATCCCTGAGGTGGAGAAGCATCTCCTCACCTGCATTAGAATCATCAAATCACGGAATGGCCTGAGTTGGAAGGGATCCACCAGACCCACCGAGTCCAACTCCTCTCCCTGCACAGGACAACCCCAACATCCACCCCGTGGGGCTGAGGGCCTTGGCCAGATGCTTCTGGAATATTGCCAGGCTGTGACTGCTTTCCCTGGGGAGCTGTTCCAGCGCTCCACCCCTGTCTGGGTGAAGAACCTTTTCCTGAGGTCCAACCCAACCCTCCCAAGGTCACGCCGGAGGAGCGCAGCAAAACCAGGGCAGGTTTTGGATCTCCCAAGCCAGCGCACTCGGAGCTCCCATCCCAAAACGGCACCCGGAGCATCAACCCCCCCCCTGTCCTGCAGCACCGGGAGCCACCCTGAGAGCCCACGACATCCCGGCTGGTTTGGGGGGGGGGGGGGGGGGAGCACAGGACACCCGCTTTGAGACCCCCGTGGGGTCCCTTTGAGGACCAAGCCTGACTCTGAGATGCTGGCGCTGGGGACAGGTCCAAGGAGGGGGTCCAAGGAGGGGGTCATTCCCCTCCGTCCCCCAGGGAAGGGGCAGACGCAGCCCCCCCAGCGCATTTCTGCCCCCCCCCCCCCCACCCCCCGACAGTCAGGATCATTCGTTCCCACCCACCCCCACCTGCCTCCCATTCCCTGCGCTGCCGGAGCTCTGCACCCCCCAAAACCACAAACCGAGGGGCTCGGGGTGCCCACGGGAGCTGCCCCCGAGGCAATGACCCCCCCTCCTGCACGGGGGCACAGCCCCCCCAAATCCCACAGTGTGTCAGAGCACCCCAAAGTGCCCCTGTACCCCCATCCCTGCTCTCCCTCCGCCCCCCCCGAGCTCTGCTCACCCCGCTGGGTGTTCCCTTGGCTCCCACCTCGGGGGTCCTTTTGCCCCCCCTCACCCCCAGCAGGGCCCCAACACTGTGCCCCCCGTTCTCCCCCCAGCACTGTTTCTCCTCTCCTGCACCTCAAACCCCATCTCCCACAGTCTCCAATCCCTCCTGTTTCCCCCCCCCCCAAGCCCTCCCCGGGGCAGTCACCCCTTTCCCTGCCTCCCTGGACACTCCCAGCTCTGGGGTCCCTCCAGGGACCCCCACCTGGCCATGGGCTCCCCTGGCATCCCCTAATCCTCCCCCTTCCAAATCCCAGTGCCCCCTATCCACATCCCCACTCCTGGTGTGTGTGCGTTCCCACTTCTCCCCACTCCCTCCCCTCCTCAATCCCAGTGTCCCCCCAAGTCCCACTGCCCCCCCAACCCCAACAAGGGCACTCAGATCCCAGTGCCCCCCACCCATATCCCCACTCTTGGAGTGTGTGTGTTCCCACTTCTCCCCAGTTCCCCCTCCAAATCCCAGTGCCCCCTCCCCCAATCCCCCTGACCTGTCTTCCCCCAAATCCTGGTTCCCTCCATCTGCATCCCAAATCTTCCCAGTTCTCCCCAATTGCAGCCCCCAAACCCAGTTCTCCCCCGGTCCCACTGCCCCCTACCCTGCCTCCTCCCCAATTCCAGTCACCCAAATCCAAGTGCCCCTCCATCTGCATCCCTACTCTTGGTGCATGTATTCCCAGTTCCCCCCGTTCCCCCAAATCTCGGTGTCCTCCATCCTTATCCCCACTCTTCATTCATGTATTCCCATTTCTCCCCAGTCCGTTCACTTCCCCCCAACACCGGTGCCCCCAACAGCGTCCCAAATCTTGGTTCATGTGTTCCCAGTTCTCCTCAGTTCCCCTCCTGCCAATCCCAGTTCCAACCCCCCCCCCAAATCCCAGTGTCCCTCCCTATTCCCACTGCCCCCTACTCTGCTGCCCCACCTCAATCCCAGTTCCCCTCCCCAGATCCCAGTGTCCTCCACCTGCACCCCAAATCTTGGTTCAGGTATTCCCAGTTCTCCCTAGTTCCCCCCACCCCCAATCCCAGTGCCCTCCATCTGCATCCCCACTCTTGGTTCATGCATCCCCAGTTCTCCCCAGTTCCCCACCCAATCCCAGCGCCCCCCAGCTCCATCTCCACTCCTCACGCAGGCATTCCCAGTCCCCTCCAATCCCAGTTCCCCCCATCTGCATGCCCACTCTTGGTTCATGCATTCCCAGTTCTCCCCAGTTCTGCCTGCCCAATCCCAGTGCACCCCAGATCCATCCCCACTCTTAGTAAACGCATTCCCAGTTCCCCCCCAGTCTCAATTCCACCCCAGATCCCAGTGCCCCCCATCCACATCCCCACTCTTGGTTCATGCATTCCCAGTTGTCCCCAGTTTTTCCCCCCCAATCCCAGTGCCCCCCAGCTCCATCCCCACTCCTAGCGCAGGCATTCCCAGTCCCCTCCAATCCCAGTTCCCCCGCCAATCCCAGTTCCCCCCATCTGCATCCCCACTCTTGGTTCATGCATTCCCAGTTCTCCCCAGTTCTGCCCCCTCAATCCCAGTGCCCCACAGATCCATCCCCAATCTTAGCACACACATTCCCAGTCCCCCCCCAAGTCCCCCCCAGTCCCAATTCCACCCCCCATCCCAGTTTCCCCCATCCGCATCCCAAATCTTGGT
This sequence comes from Dromococcyx pavoninus, assembly GCA_033558185.1. Lineage (NCBI taxonomy): Eukaryota > Metazoa > Chordata > Aves > Cuculiformes > Neomorphidae > Dromococcyx > Dromococcyx pavoninus. The sequence continues at coordinate 78,625 of JAUMJL010001027.1, forward strand.
TCATGCATTCCCAGTTCTCCCCAGTTCTGCCCCCCCCAGTCCCAGTGCCCCCCAGCTCCATCCCCACTCTTAGCGCACGCATTTCCAGTCTCCCCCAATCCCAGTCCCCCCCAGTCCCAGTTTCCCCATCCCAGCCCCCCCCCCCCCGTTTTCCGCTCCTCTCCCCCAGCTCTTTATCATAAATATATAAATTATGCTAATTACCGCATTGCATATTCACCGCGGCCCCCCCGCCCCCCGCCCGGCCCCGCTCCGGCCGCGGTCCCCGCACTCACCGGGAGGCGCGAGGGGGCGAGGCGTGGGGCTGGGGGCGCGGGGGGGGGGGGGGTCCGGGACGGCCCGGGACGGGCCCGGGGTGGGGGTCCCCGCTCCGCTCGGGGGGTCCCCGCTTCGCTCCCGCTGCTGCTTCCTCGGCCGGGAATTAATTAACAATTCCTCTCACAGCGCCACAAAGGGGCGGGGAGGGGGGGGGGGGGGGCGGCCCTGCGACCCCCGGGATGGGGGCGTTGGGGAGGAAGGGGGGGGGGGGGGGCAGTGCTGGGGGGGGGTCGGTTCGTGCCGTGGGGCTGAGTTGGGGGTTTTTTTTTGCCTCCTCCCCGGGGATTTTTTCGCTGCTGCGTCATGAACATAATTTATGCGCAGGCCTTTGCGGCAGCGGGGGGGCGGGGCTGGGGGGCGGGGGGAGCCGGCAGCGACCCCCCCCCCACCGGGACACCCCCAGGGCCAGGGCCACCCCCTCCCAACCTACGGAGATCCCCCCTCAGAACCAGGGCCCCCCCAGCTGGGGAACATCACCCCCAAACATAGACCTCCTAGAACCAGGGACCCCAAACACGGACCCCTCAGAACCAGAGACCCCCCAGTTAGGGACCCCCCAGCTGGGAAACATCCCTCCGAAAACATAGACCCCCTAGAACCAGGGACCCCTCAACTAGGGACACCCCCACAAACAGGGACACCTCCCCAGCCAGGGACCCCCCCAGAACCAGGGGACCCCCCAACTGGGGAACATCACCCCCAAACATACAACCCCTAGAACCAGAGACCCCAAACACAGACCCCTCAGGACCAGGGACCCCCCAGTTAGGGACCTCCCAACTGGGGAACATCAGCCCCAAAACATAGACCCCCCTAGAACCAGGGACCCCAAACATGGACCTCTCAGGACCAGGGACCCCCCCCAGCTGGGGAACATCACCCCCAGACATAGACCCCCTAGAACCAGGGACCCCAAACACGGACCCCTCAGAACCAGAGACCCCCCAGTTAGGGACCCCCCCAGCTGGGGATCAACCCCCCAAACATAGACCTCCTAGAACCAGGGACCCCAAACACGGACCCGTCAACTAGGGACAGCCCCCCAAACACGGACACCTCCCCACCCAGGGACCTCAACCACGGACCCCTCAGAACCACGGACCCCCCAGAACCAGGGACCCCCCAGCTGGGAAACATCCCTCCGAAAACATAGACCCCCTAGAACCAGGGACCCCTCAACTAGGGACACCTCCACAAACAGGGACACCTCCCCAGCCAGGGACCCCCCCAGAACCAGGGGACCCCCCAACTGGGGAACATCACCCCCAAACATACACCCCCTGGAACCAGAGACCCCAAACACAGACCCCTCAGGACCAGGGACCCCCAGTTAGGGACCTCCCAACTGGGGAACATCAGCCCCAAAACATAGACCCCCCTAGAACCAGGGACCCCAAACATGGACCTCTCAGGACCAGGGACCCCCCCAGCTGGGGAACATCACCCCCAAATATAGACCCCCTAGAACCAGGGACCCCAAACACGGACCCCTCAGAACCAGAGACCCCCAGTTAGGGACCCCCCAGCGGGGGAACAACCCCCCCAAACATAGACCTCCTAGAACCAGGGACACCAAACACGGACCCCTCAACTAGGGACAGCCCCCCAAACACGGACACCTCCCCACCCAGGGACCTCAACCACGGACCTCTCAGGACCATGGACCCCCCAGAACCAGGGACCCCCCAGCTGGGAAACATCCCTCCGAAAACATAGACCCCCTAGAACCAGGGACCCCAAACACGGACCCCTCAGAACCAGAGACCCCCAGTTTGGGACCCTCCAACTGGGGAACACCCCCCCCAAAACATAGACCCCCTAGAACCAGGGACCCCAAACATGGACCTCTCAGAACCAGAGACCCCCCGACTGGGGAACATCCCCCCTCCAGCCAGGGATCCGACACAGACACTCCAAACAGAGGCCCCCAGAACCAGGGACCCCAAACATAGTCTCCCCCAAATAGGGACCCCCCCCAGAATCAGGGAACCCAACCGGGAACCCGCTGGAACCAAGGACCCCCCAAACACAGACCACTCAACCGGGGGACCCCCAAACAGGGACCCCACCAGGGACCCCACACACAGAGCCAGGGATCTCAGCAAAGCCACACACCCCACCAGGGACACCCCGCAAACAGGATTCCCCAAACAGGGACACCACCCAAATAGGGACCCCCTGGAGTCAGGGATACCCCCAACCAGGGACACTCTCAGAATCAGGGACCCCAAAACCACAGGATCCCCTCCCCAGCCCCCCTAACCAGGGAGCAGCCCTGCAAAGCAGAGCCCCCTCCATTTCTAAGACCCCAAATTGGGGCTCCCCAACACCATGATCGCCAACCCAGGGCCCCCTCCAGACCTGAGACCCTCAAAGTCAGAGCTCCCCAGCTCAGGACTCCCCAAAACCGGGACCCCTCACCCCAGCTCAGCATCTCCACAAATCCCAAACTCCTGAAAACAAGAGCACCCCAAGCCTGGAGAAGCCCCAGACTCTCTTTAGCCCAGACCCCCTCAAACTGGAGGCACCCCCAACCTGGAGACCTCCGAACCCAGAGTACCTCAAATCCAGAGCACTCCCAAAACCAGAGCTCCCCAAAACCAGGAGCCCCCCACCCCAACCCTAGAACTTCCCCAAACTCAGAGCCACAATCCCAGGCATCCTCCATCCCATCCTGAACACCCAGGAACTCCCCAAAGCTGCTGGTCTCTTCCAAACTCCAGAGCCCCCAAAATCCCACACCCCTTTCCCCCAAGAATCACAACCCCCAGAACCCAGATCTTTATGGACCCAATCCCAATCCCCCAATAAAGCCGAGACCCCAAAGTGCCCAGACCTCTCAAAGCCCTCAGCTTCCCATCCTCAACTCCCCATCCCAGGGGCGAGCGCAGCCGTGAGCTCCTGCCCTCCGTTGGGCTCCAAAGAGCCTGGGGGCTTCGGACCCCACGCAGAGAAGAGCTCTGAGATGGGGTTAAATACGGGGGAAGTGTCGGCTCCCTGAGTGACACAGACAGGACCTAAATTCCAGCCATCCTCGATCCCATCCTCAACACCTGGAAACTCCCAAAAGCCAACTGATGGAGCCCAAACTGCTGGTCCCTTCGAAACACCAAAGCCCCCAAATCCCAGGACACCCCCTCCCCCCCCAAGACTCAGATCCCCCAAAACTCAAATGTGCCCAATCCCTGATCCCATTAAATCCCACACCCCAAAGTGCCCGGACCCCCCAAAGCCCGCAGCCTCCCATTCCCAACTCCCCACTCCAGGGGCAAGCACAGCTCCTGCCCTCCATTGGGCTCCAAAGAGCCTGGGGGCTTCGGACCCAGCACAAAGAGTGCTCCAAGATGGGGCTGAATAACAGGGGCGGTCACAGACAGGGCCTTGGGACCCCTGGAGCCCTTCAAAACTGGGAGCCCAGCCCCTGCCCAAAACCTAGAACTTCCCCAAGCTCAGAGCAGAAATTCCAGATGTTCTCAATCCCATCCTGAACATAAGAAACTCCTCAAAGCCAACTGATGGAGCTCAGACTGCTGGCCCCTTCCAGATGCCAAAGCCCTCAAATCCCAGACTCCTCTAAGGCTCAGATCCCCCAAATCCCAGACACCCCCAAGACTCAAATCCTGCAGAACCCAGATGTGCCCAATCCCAGGCCCTGAAGTGCCAGGACCCCCCAAATTCCACAGCCTCCCATCCCCAACTCCACATCCCGGGGGGCTACGAGTTCACCAGAAGAGGATGAGATTTGCTCCCAGGTCTCTCCGAGAGGGAATACGCTGCCACAGGCTCTCTGAATCCTACTGGCAATTTGAATTTCCAGGCGTGGGGGCGCAGACCCCACTCCTTATCCCGCGAAGACACCACTCCTTATTCACCCTGGGAGTCACCTGCCAGCACCAAGGGACTTACTTTGTGGGCTGGGGGAAGGAGGAGGGAAAGAAGCACCATAAAGGGAGCTCAGGTGCAGCTTCAACCTTGTCACTGCATAATTAAAAGAAGGGAAAAGCTGATCTCTGTAATTGTGAAGCTCCTTGGAAGCGCAGGTGTGGTTCTGCAGCTCTTCAAGCCAACTCACAGACGGATTTTGGCTGTTTGTGAATCATTAAAAAGAAAGGAAGCAGATCATGTTATCATCTCACACTCTGTATCTTGTACAGCTTTAAAATTGTAGCTTCCTTCTTATCTCCTGGCAGGAGAGGAGGAGGTAAAACCAGATAAAAACTCTGACCTAACACCTCCGTTATTGGTGCCTCCGGGATGAGGTTCAACAAGGCCAAGGGCCCAGTCCTGCCCTTGGGACACAACAACCCCTGTGCAGCTCCAGCCTTGGGGAAGAGGGACTGGAAAGGCCCTGGAGGAGAAGGCCCTGGGGGTGTTGGTTGGCAGGGGCTGAACACGAGCCCAGCAGTGGCCCAGGGGGCCAAGAGGGCCAATGGCATCTTGGACTGGGTCAGACACAGCGTGGGCAGCAGGAGCAGGGCAGGGATTGTGCCCCTGCCCTGGGCACTGGGGAGGCCACCCCTCGAGTGCTGGGGTCAGTTCTGGGCCCCTCACTCCAAGAAGGACCTTGAGGGGTCGGAGAGCATCCAGAGAAGGGGAAGGGGCTGGAGAACAAGTGCTGTGAGGAGCGGCTGAGGGAGCTGGGGCTGTTCAGGCTGGAGAAGAGGAGGCTGAGGGGAGACCTCATCCCTGTCTGCAACTGCCTGAGAGGAGGCCGTGGGGAGGGGGGGTTGATCTCTTCTCCCAAGGGACAGTGACAGGACAAGGGGAAATGGCCATGAGTTACACCAGGGGAAGTTCAGACTGGATATTGGGAAGAATTTCTTTACCGAAAGGGTTCTCAGGCTCTGGAACAGCCCAGGGAGGGGGTGGAGTCACCATTCCTAGAGGAGTTTAAAAAACGTGGAGATGAGTTTTTGAAGGACAGGGTTTAGTGGATGATGGGTGCGGTTGGACTCGATGAAGTCAAAGGTCTTTTCCAACCCGAAGATTCTCTGATTCTATGAAACAAGCATGTCTTGATAGTATGGAAAGGGGTCCAGGAAAGCTGGGGAGGGGCTCTTGATGAGGGAGTGCAGGGATAGGATGAGGGGGAAGGGTTTTGAGCTGCAAGAGAGGAGATTGAGATGAGATGAAATATTTTCCTGTGAGGGTGGGGAGGCCCTGGCCCAGGTTGCCCAGAGCAGTGGTGGCTGCCCCATCCCTGGAGGTGTTCAAGGCCAGGTTGGATGGGGCTTGGAGCCCCCTGATCCAACAGGAGGTGTCCCTGCCCATGGCAGGGAGTGAAACTGGATGGGCTTTGAGGTCCCTTCCAACCCAACCCATCCCAGGATCAGCCCAACACGGCTGTAACACTCCCAGCAGACCCGTGGCTGCATCCTTGCCCCGGTGCAGCCGTTACCGGGGGCCGCAGCGCGGTTCTGCTGAGAGCCTGGTTTGCATCTGCTCTACTGTGATTATGAATATTTAAATCCTTCCATCGAGCTGAATTTCATACTCATTTACATACATTGGCTGGTTAATATAATGCAGATGGGGAAAAGGGTGCATGGTGCATTTTTAATTCCTCTTGAATTGATTTTGTGAGTGCTGAAAAAGCTCCTTTTCCTCAGAAAAATCACTTGTTTGGAAGGGGAGGGGGTTTTAATTAACGATTTGACAGGAATAGTGGGCAGAACTAACCCACTGACTGCAGGAATGTGCCCTTTGTTCCAGAGCTTGCTCCGGAGCCAGGGTCTCCACGTAGGTGACCACAGGAAGATTGCACCTTTCTCATTGGTGCTTCTCTTGCTGCCTTGGCCACGCCAATCTCATGCAGCAGCGGCTCCGACGAGGCTTTGCACCTGACCCTACAGTTCCTGATGTGCTACGGAAAGGTTTCCAGCCCTGCAAGGGCCAGATATGTCACAAACCACCTTATTCCATCTGTTTGGAGAACTTAAATGGTTGAAAGTGGAAGAAAAAGCAAGGCAGGGTGTTATTTTTGCTCCCATGCTGCAAAGCAACACCAGTTGCTCACAAATGTCCTTGAACTGATGCTTTCAAAGAGCTGCCAGGGTTTAATGCAGGTTCCTTGGTGCTATGACAGACCCAGGCTCTGCCTTGCTTTTACAGCTGGAAACAGGCTCTAAATTTCCATGGGAATTTTTCAGGCCACTTTGTGGTGTTGGGTGGAATCCAGTCCTGGCAAAGCCAAGGATCGAACCCCCTTGATCGCAGTGGTGGGAGAAGAAAGGGCAACATTTTCCCTAGGTGCAAGAAATCATCCAGGACTTCACAGATTCTTAGACATTATTATGGAGTCCTGAGAACAGGAAGAACCTGGAGCTGTTGGAGTGAGCCCAGAGGAGGCCACGGAGATGATCCAAGGGCTGGAGAACCTCCCAAACAAGGACAGGCTGAGAGAGTTGGGGTTCTTCAGCCTGGAGAGGAGAAGGCTCCAGGGAGACCTTAGAGCAGCCTCCCAGGACTGAAAGGGGCTCCAGGAAAGCTGGGGAGGGGCTCTTTATCAGGGAGTGCAGGGAGAGGATGAGGGGAAGGGTTTAGAGATGCAAGAGGGGAGATTGAGATGAGATCTTGGGGAGAAATGTCCTCCTGGGAGGGTGGGGAGGCCCTGGCCCAGGTTGTCCAGAGCAGTGGTGGCTGCCCCATCCCTGGAGGTGTTCCAGGCCAGGTTGGATGGGGCTTGGAGCCCCCTGATCCAGTGGGAGGTGTCCCTGCCCATGGCAGGGGGTGAAACTGGATGGGCTTTGAGGTCCTTTCCAACCCAAACCATTCCAGGATCCCGTGATTCTATTTTTACAGAATCAGTTACAGCCCCACACCCACAGGGTGCTCTCGGCCTTGAAGAACCTCTCAGTTCCAATTACTCACATGAGCAAAGGTTGTCCCTGTTCCATTGGGATCAGCTGAATTTTTACTGCTACTTTATTTTTCCTACTACAAGTAGCAAACACTGAGCATTATTCCACCAGCCCTGCTTCCAAACCCAACTGAACAGCCCCCTGTTGGGTAAATAAGAACTTCCAGGAGGGCCTTTCATCATGGAACGCTTTTGGTTTGAAGGGTCCTTGGAGATCATCCAGTTGCAGACCCATCCGTGTGGATACCTTTTTCCGGTTTGTGTGTTATCAGCACGGGTGACGTCGCACCAGGCTCCTTCCAGCCCATCCCCACGGCCTTCCAGAAGCTCCTGGGAAGCAAAGTCCGTGGCCACGCAGCAAGGAACAGCCTCGATTTCCCAAGGTTTGCATTTTGGGGCTGCACGGTGCAAGATGGCTCATGAGCTGATTTTTTCAGAGCTTTTGAAGTTTACTAGAGTTTTTCGTCCTCCCTTTAAGGGCTTCTTGGGACTCCAAAAGGACAAAAAGTCCAGGAGGTATTGAGCAATAAAAGCACAACTAAAACGGGCCCCAAGGGATCTGAAGGGAGGTTCCTTCTGGAGGGCCCAACCCCACCAACAGCAATGCCACCAGGAGAGTGGGAAAAGGCACAAACCAGGGGCTGAACTCAGGAGCTTGAATGGATCCATTCCTTGAAGAGAGACCAAGATGGGCTGGAGAGGTGGGGCTCAACCAGGCCAAGGACAACGTCCTCCACCTGAGTCAAGGCAATCCCAAGCACAGATCGAGGGTGGGTGGAGAATGGATGGGAGCAGCCCTGAGGAGAAGGACTTGGAGTGGTGGAGCCGGCAATGGGTGCTCCCAGCGCAGAAATGAAGGGTGTCCTGGGCTGCACCCAAAGAGTGGGACCAGAGGGGAGGGAGTGGATTCTGCCCCTCTGCTCCACTCTGGGGTGACCCCACCTGGAGCCCTGAGTCCAGTTCTGGAGTTCTGAGCACAGGAAGGACCTGGAACTGTTGGAGCGAGTCCAGAAGAGGCCAGGGAGATGATCCAAGGGCTGAGAGAGTTGGGGTTGTTCAGCCTGGAGAAGAGAAGGCTCCAGGAATACCTCAGAGCAGCCTCCCAGGACTGAAAGGGGCTCCAGGAAAGCTGGGAGGGGCTCTTGATCAGGGAGTGCAGGGATGGGATGAGGGGGAATGGTTTTGAGCTGAAAGAGGGGAGATTGAGATGAGATCTTGGGGAGAAATATTTCCTGTGAGGGTGGGGAGGCCCTGGCCCAGGTTGCCCAGAGCAGTGGTGGCTGCCCCATCCCTGGAGGTGTCCAAGGCCAGGTTGGATGGGTCTTGGAGCCCCCTGATCCAGTGGGAGGTGTCCCTGCCCACGGCAGGGGGTGGAACTGGATGGGCTTTGAAGTCCCTTGCAACCCAGACTATTCCAGGATTCTGTTCCATGAATCCTGAGCTGCTCCTCTGAGCTCCGGGCTCTGTAGGGTTGGGGCTGTGAAAACCCTGGTGCTCTCCCCTTCCCACACAGAGGCACAGCCCACCTCGCTCCCTGTTCCCTGGGCAGTTTCTCACCCTTCTCTCCTCCTGCTTTAAAGGGTAAATATTTTTTTTTTTGCCAGGATTCCTGCACAGTCGCGAGGTGAGGAACATTTTCTGGGCATGAATTATTGATGATGCCCTCCCAGCACACCAGCCCCATGTATATTCATCAGGCAGCCGGTACATTATTCATGAGACATTCACTTGAAGAGGGAAGAGAACAATGATAGCGTTGATTGAGGTGCCTGAAAACAAGCCTGGAAAAAGAGTTGTGCCCTCCAACTCTGGGAAAAAATGGAGCCAGAAAAGCATATCAAAATCACAAAAAAAGGGGGAAGTTTATATTTTAAGGCAGTATCATTGTTGTGGCCCTTTCATTCAGCCCATAGATGTTATTGTTTTAACCTGGAATAGCTGGATTGCCTCAGTCCTACTCCACGCACAGCTACAGGTCTCCAACTGCACCTTCTAGATCCATTTTCAGCGGGAGACTCCTGCAACCAATGTTGACACCAGTGTTTAGGCCACATAACATCCCAAATTCATTAAGAGTTATCAGAGAAAGCTCCTCTTTCGACTCCACAAGGTTTTTAAGCGAGGGTGGGCACCAGAGCTTCGCTCAACATGGCTGATGTTAAGAGCAGGCTCCCCTGTGCTTGCAAACGCAGCCCTAAACACGAGGCAAGAGAGGGCTCGAACCACAGAGGTGTCTGAAAGCCCTGAATCTCCCGAGGTCCATCCTGTGTTGCTGCTGGAGGAAGAGGAACAGGGAGGCAGAGCAAGCCTGAGAAACACACACAGCTGATGGCATCAGCTGGGATGGGGCTCTGGATCAGGGAGTGCAGGGACAGGATGAGGGGGAACGGTTTTGAACTGGAAGAGGGGAGATTGAGATGAGATCTTGGGGAGAAATATTGTCCTGTGAGGGTGGGGAGGCCCTGGCCCAGGTTGCCCAGAGCAGTGGTGGCTGCCCCATCCCTGGAAGTGTTCAAGGCCAGGCTGGATGGGGCTTGGAGCCCCCTGATCCAGTGGGAGGTTTCCCTGCCCACGGCAGAGGGGTGGAAATGGATGGGCTTTGAGGTCCCTTCCAACACATTCCATGATCCTTTGGTCTCTGCTCCTCACTGCCTGTTTGTCCCCAGGCAGTGTCACACACAGGGAACTGGGATTCAGAAGGCTCACCCAGTGCCAGGTGCTGGGAGGCTGTAGATCAGCGCTTGCTCTCGTGCTGCTGATATGGTGGTCCCGGCTCTGCCAGGGGTGTGGCTGTAACTGGATGGGCTTTAAGGTCCTTTCTAACCCAAACCATTCCACGATTCCACGATCTTCGGCTTCTTGGCAGAGTTTTGCCTACGCTTACAGCAAGGAGGAGGCCACGGTCACTCCAGAAATGAGCCCATTCATATCCCGTTATGGGAGACCATGCTGAAGCCAGTGGGTCAGGATGTTGCCCCCCTAAAGGAAGGTCCCAAGGGGCTCCCTGCCACGGGGAGGCAGAAAACGAGGTCCTGGGGAGGACTCGGAGATTGCACCGACAGCCACAAGGACATGGTTTAGAAGAACCAACACAGCCCTTGTCAGCACAGTCACTCTGCTAACGAGCGGCTCTCCCTGCTGCCGCCTCCCACAGTCCTTAAGGCTTAATTAAGCTTAACAATATTTGGAGCTTACCCACCACTCCCACTGATCTTTTATGTATGAACTCAGAGGCTCTGCTTTTACTGGGTGCAGCTCAGGAGGAAGCAGAGAGAGACCACGGGGACTCCCTCGCTCACCGGTTTCCCCAGTGCCATCCCAGGCCCAGGGAAGGCTCCTGCAGCTGGGGCACCAGTGCTGTGCTGGGCCCTGCTGGGGACCCCCACAGCCTCCCCTAGACCCTGCTTATGGGCTCCTCCTCAATGTCAGGGCCGGCACAGGGATCCCCTCCTGCCCAAGGCCCCCTCTCAGGGTGAGTCACTACTCCACACTCCGTATGTGACCCCCATTGCCCTCCCCAGCCCTGCTTGGAAGCCCCCTCAACCCTTGGCCCTACATGGGGACCCCCACACACTACACCAGCCCTACCCAGGGAAACCCTAAGGCCCTGCTTGAGGCCCCTTTCACCTCTTGGCCCTACATAGGGCCCACCCCCACTATACTCAGGGATTTCCCCCCACACTGCAGGCCCTGCTTGAGGCTCCCCTCATCCCTTGGCCCTACATGGGGACACCACCTCTACACCAAGATCTGTCCAGAGACCTCTCCAGGCCCTACCTCAGGCCTCCCTCAACCCTACCCAGGGACCCACCTACTACCCCTTGGCCCTACATGGGGACCCCTCACTAAACCAAGACCTACTCAGGGACCCCTTCACCCCTGGGACTCTCAAAGGTTCTGCTTGAGGCCCCCCTCACCCCTTGGCCCTACCTGGGAACCGCCCCCCCCACTACTGACCCCAACCCAGGACTCCTTCACCCCTGGTGCCCACCCAGAAGTCCCACCCGGGCTTTGCTTGGGGTCCTTCCCTCTCAGGGGGTCGTCCCCCCCCTTACTAACCTCCCCTCCCCCATTTTCCTTGTTCCCCCCCTCCTCCCCTTCCCCTCCTCCCTTCCCTCTCCCCTGGACCCCCACCCCCAGATCTTGATGATGATGATCCTGATCCTGACCTCTCGACCCCTTCCCTTTTAAGAGCGCAGCTCCTTTAAGAACGCGATGATGTCACGCCACTGATGACGTCACGGCGCCCGCCCCCTGCCCCCCCGCCGCCCGCCCCCGCGGTGACACCGAGCAGGAAGCGCGCGGCGCGGGCAGAGCGGGAGCCACCGCTGCACCCAGCGCCGCCGCCGCCGCCGCTGCCGCCGCCATGAACGGCAAAGGCAAGGCCCGCGCCGCGACCCCCGCCGTAACCGGACCCCGAGCCCCCACCCCGGCAGCAGAGCCCCGGGACGCGGCGCCTTTAAGGGTCGGGGGGCGCGCGGCCAATGGGAGCGGGGCTGGGGCGGCAGTGAGACC
>JAUMJL010001028.1:0-46633 GCA_033558185.1 Dromococcyx pavoninus
TGAAAAACCCAAAAATGGATAGAGAAACCCAAGAATGCACTGAGGGACCAAAAATATGCTGAAGGACCCAAAAATGAATGGAGTGACCCAAAAATGGTTTCAGGAACCCGAAAATGGGCTGAGGAATTCAAGAATGGATTGAGGGACCCAAAAATGAGGAGGAAACCAAAAATGGGTTGAGGAACCCAAAAAATGGATTCAGGGACCCAAAAATGGATTGAGGAATCAAAAAATGGATTGAGGAACCCAAAAATGGGATGAGGAACCCAAAAATTGCCTGAGGAACCCAAAAATGGGCTCAGGAACCCAAGAAAGTATTCAGGGACCAAAAAATGGATTGAGGAACACAACAATTGATTGAGGAAACCAAAAAATGGGCTGAAAGACCAAAAAATGGATTGACAAACGCAAAAATGGATTGAAGGACACAAAAATGGATTGAGGAACCGGAAAATGGATTGTGGAACCCAAAAATAGGCTGAGGAACCCAAAAGTGGATTGAGGGACCAAAAAATGCATTTAAGAAATATAAAATGAGCTGTAGGACTCAAAAATGAACGGAGAGACCCAAAAATGGATTGAGGAACCCAAAAATGGATTGATGAACCCAAAAATTGGCTGAGGAACCCAAATTGGATTGAGGAACCCAAAAATGGATTGAGGAACCCCAAAATGGATTCAGGTATCCCAACATGGGATGAAGAACCCAAAAATGGTCTGAAGAACCCCAAAATGGACTGATGAATCAAAAAGATGGGCTGAGGAACCCAAAAAATGATTGAGGAATCAAAAAATGGTCTTAGTAACCCGAAAATGTGTTGAGAAACCCAAAAATGGGCTGAAGAACACACAAATGGGCTGAGGAACCCAAAAATAGGCTGAGAGACTAAAAAAATGGATTGAGGAACCCAGAAATGGATTGAGGAACCTCAAAATGGATTGAGGAACCCAAAAATGGATTGAGGGATCAAAAAATGGACTGCAGAACCCAAAAATAGGCTGAGGAACCCAAAAGTGGAGTGAGGGACCAGAAAATGGATTGAGGAACCCAAAAATGGATTGAGGAACACAAAAATGGATCGAGGAACTGAAAAATGGGCTGAGGAACCCTAAAATATATTGAGGAACCCTAAAAAGGAATGAGGAACCCAAAAATGGATTGATGGACCCAAAAAAGAATTGAGGGACCCAAAAATGCTCCGAGGGAACCAAAAATCGATTGAGGAACCGAAAAATGGACTGAGGAACCAAAAACTGGATTGAGGAACCCAAGAATGGATCGAGGGACCAAAAATGGATTGAGGAACCCAAGAGTGGAATGAGGTAACCAGAAATGGGCTGAGGAACCCAGCAATCGATTGAGGGACCAAAAAATGGGTTGAAGATCCCCCAAAATGGGTTTAGGAACCATAAAATCTGCTGAGGGACCCAAACATGGGCTGAGGAACCAAAAAATGGTTTGAGGAACACAAAAATGGGCTGAAGAACCCAAGAATGGATTGAGTGACTCAAAAATGGACTCTGGAACCCAAAAGTGCGTGAGGAAACCAAAAATGGATTGAGGAACCGAAGAATGGATTGAGGGACCCAAAAAAGGGCTGAGGAAATCAAAATTGAGCTGAGGAAACCAAATATGGATTAAGGGCACCAAAAATGGATTGAGGAACCCAAAACTGGTTTGAGGGACCAAAACTGGGCTGAGGAACCAAAAATTGGCTGAGGAACCCGAAAACGGATTGAGGAACCCGAAAATGGATTGAAGCACCCAAAAATGGGCTGAAGAACGCAAAAATGGATTTTGGAAACATAAAATGAGCTGAGACACTCAAAAATGAACGGAGACACTCAAAAATGAACGGAGGGACCCAAAAATGGATTGAGGAACCGGAAAATGGATTGAGGAACCGGAAAATGGATTGAGGAACCCAAAAATGGATTGAGGAACCCAAAAATGCATTTAGCAACCATAAAATGAGCTGTGGGACTCAAAAATGAACGGAGGGACCCAAAAATGGCTTGAGGAACCCAAAAATGTACTGAAAACCCAAAAAATGGATAGAGAAACCCAAGAATGGATTGAGGGACACAAAATGGGCTGACGAACCCAAAAATGGATTGAGGAACCCAAAAATGCATTGAGGAAGCATAAAATGAGCTGTGGGACTCAAAAATGAACGGAGGGACCCAAAAATGGCTTGAGGAACCCAAAAATGGATTGAGGAACCCAAAAATGGATTGAGGAAGCAAAAAATGGTTTGAGGGACCAAAAAAACTAACGGAGGGAACCAAAAATGGGTTGTGGGAACCAAAAATGGTTTGTGGAAACAAAAAATGAACTGAGGCACCCAAAAATGAGCCGAAGGACCAGAAAATGGACTGAGGAACTAAAAAATGCGTGAGGAAACCAAAAATGGATTAAGGGCACCAAAAATGGATTGAGGAGTCCAAGAATAGATTGAGGGACCCAAAAATGAACAGAGGGCCCCAAAAATGGATTTAAGAACCCAAAATTGGATTGAGGAACCCAAAAATGTATTGAGAAACCCAAGAATGGATTGAGGGACTAAAAATGGCCTCAGGAACCCAAAAAGGGTTTGAGGAACCCAAAAATGGGTTGAGGAACCCAAAAAGGGACCGAGGGATGCAAAAATAGATTGAGTAGCCCCAAAATGGATTGATGATTCCAAAAATGGATTGAGGGACCCAAAAATGAACTGAGGGAACAAAAACTGGATTTACGAACACAAAAATGGATTGAGGAAACTAAAAATGGGCTGAGGAACCCAAAAACGGATTGAGGAACCCAAGAATGGATTGAGGGACCCAAAAATGAGCTGAGGAAAACAAAAATAAGCTGAGGAAAACAAAAATGGATTCAGGGACCCAAAAATTGATTGAGGAATTCAAAAACGGGCTGAGGGACCCAAAAGTATATTGAGGAACCCAAAAATTGATTGAGGGACCCGAAAATGAATGGAGGGACCCAAAAACGGATTGAGGAACCCAAAAATGGATTGAGTAACCTAAGAATCAATTGAGGAACCAAAGAATGGATTGAGGAACCCAAAAATGGTTTGAGGGACCAAAAACGGGCTGAGGAACCCAGAAATGGGCTGAGGAAACCAGAAATGGATTGACGGACCCAAAAATGGATTGAGGAACCCAAAAATGGGCTGAGGAACCCAAAAAGGGACCGAGGGACGCAAAAATAGATTGAGTAGCCCCAAAATGGATTGATGATTCCAAAAATGGATTGAGAGCTCCAAAAATGAACTGAGGGAACTAAAAATGGATTGACGAACACAAAAATGGATTGAGGAAGCTAAAAATGGGCTGAGGAACCCAAAAACAAATCGAGGAACCCAAGAATGGATTGAGGGACTAAAATGAGCTGAGGAACCCAAAAATGGGCTGAAGAACCCAAAAATGGATTGAAGAAACTAAAAATGGGTTGATGGCCCCAAAAATGGTTTGAGGAACCCAAAATGGGCTGAGGAAACAAAAAATGGACTGAGGAACCCTAAAATATATTGAGGAACCCTAAAAAGGGAAGAGGAAACCAAGAATGGATTGAGGAACCCTAGAATGGATTGAGGGACCCTAAAATGAATTGAAGGACACAAAAATGGATTAAGGAACCCAAAAATGGATTGAGGAACTCAAGAATGGATTCAGGTAACCAAAAAAGGTCTGAGGAACCCAAAAAATGGATTTAGGTGGCCTAAAATAGGTTGAAGTAACCAAAAATGTGGTGAAGACCCCAAAAAAGGATTGAGGAACCCAAAAACGGATTGAAAAACCCAAAAATGGATAGAGAAACCCAAGAATGCACTGAGGGACCAAAAATATGCTGAAGGACCCAAAAATGAATGGAGTGACCCAAAAATGGTTTCAGGAACCCGAAAATGGGCTGAGGAATTCAAGAATGGATTGAGGGACCCAAAAATGAGGAGGAAACCAAAAATGGGTTGAGGAACCCAAAAAATGGATTCAGGGACCCAAAAATGGATTGAGGAATCAAAAAATGGATTGAGGAACCCAAAAATGGGATGAGGAACCCAAAAATTGCCTGAGGAACCCAAAAAATGGGCTCAGGAACCCAAGAAAGTATTCAGGGACCAAAAAATGGATTGAGGAACACAACAATTGATTGAGGAAACCAAAAAATGGGCTGAAAGACCAAAAAATGGATTGACAAACGCAAAAATGGATTGAAGGACACAAAAATGGATTGAGGAACCGGAAAATGGATTGTGGAACCCAAAAATAGGCTGAGGAACCCAAAAGTGGATTGAGGGACCAAAAAATGCATTTAAGAAATATAAAATGAGCTGTAGGACTCAAAAATGAACGGAGAGACCCAAAAATGGATTGAGGAACCCAAAAATGGATTGATGAACCCAAAAATTGGCTGAGGAACCCAAATTGGATTGAGGAACCCAAAAATGGATTGAGGAACCCCAAAATGGATTCAGGTATCCCAACATGGGATGAAGAACCCAAAAATGGTCTGAAGAACCCCAAAATGGACTGATGAATCAAAAAGATGGGCTGAGGAACCCAAAAAATGATTGAGGAATCAAAAAATGGTCTTAGTAACCCGAAAATGTGTTGAGAAACCCAAAAATGGGCTGAAGAACACACAAATGGGCTGAGGAACCCAAAAATAGGCTGAAGAACACACAAATGGGCTGAGGAACCCAAAAATAGGCTGAGAGACTAAAAAAATGGATTGAGGAACCCAGAAATGGATTGAGGAACCTCAAAATGGATTGAGGAACCCAAAAATGGATTGAGGGATCAAAAAATGGACTGCAGAACCCAAAAATAGGCTGAGGAACCCAAAAGTGGAGTGAGGGACCAGAAAATGGATTGAGGAACCCAAAAATGGATTGAGGAACACAAAAATGGATCGAGGAACTGAAAAATGGGCTGAGGAACCCTAAAATATATTGAGGAACCCTAAAAAGGAATGAGGAACCCAAAAATGGATTGATGGACCCAAAAAAGAATTGAGGGACCCAAAAATGCTCCGAGGGAACCAAAAATCGATTGAGGAACCGAAAAATGGACTGAGGAACCAAAAACTGGATTGAGGAACCCAAGAATGGATCGAGGGACCAAAAATGGATTGAGGAACCCAAGAGTGGAATGAGGTAACCAGAAATGGGCTGAGGAACCCAGCAATCGATTGAGGGACCAAAAAATGGGTTGAAGATCCCCCAAAATGGGTTTAGGAACCATAAAATCTGCTGAGGGACCCAAACATGGGCTGAGGAACCAAAAAATGGTTTGAGGAACACAAAAATGGGCTGAAGAACCCAAGAATGGATTGAGTGACTCAAAAATGGACTCTGGAACCCAAAAGTGCGTGAGGAAACCAAAAATGGATTGAGGAACCGAAGAATGGATTGAGGGACCCAAAAAAGGGCTGAGGAAATCAAAATTGAGCTGAGGAAACCAAATATGGATTAAGGGCACCAAAAATGGATTGAGGAACCCAAAACTGGTTTGAGGGACCAAAACTGGGCTGAGGAACCAAAAATTGGCTGAGGAACCCGAAAACGGATTGAGGAACCCGAAAATGGATTGAAGCACCCAAAAATGGGCTGAAGAACCCAAAAATGGATTTTGGAAACATAAAATGAGCTGAGACACTCAAAAATGAACGGAGACACTCAAAAATGAACGGAGGGACCCAAAAATGGATTGAGGAACCGGAAAATGGATTGAGGAACCGGAAAATGGATTGAGGAACCCAAAAATGGATTGAGGAACCCAAAAATGCATTTAGCAACCATAAAATGAGCTGTGGGACTCAAAAATGAACGGAGGGACCCAAAAATGGCTTGAGGAAACCAAAAATGTACTGAAAACCCAAAAAATGGATAGAGAAACCCAAGAATGGATTGAGGGACACAAAATGGGCTGACGAACCCAAAAATGGATTGAGGAACCCAAAAATGCATTGAGGAAGCATAAAATGAGCTGTGGGACTCAAAAATGAACGGAGGGACCCAAAAATGGCTTGAGGAACCCAAAAATGGATTGAGGAACCCAAAAATGGATTGAGGAAGCAAAAATGGTTTGAGGGACCAAAAAAACTAACGGAGGGAACCAAAAATGGGTTGTGGGAACCAAAAATGGTTTGTGGAAACAAAAAATGAACTGAGGCACCCAAAAATGAGCCGAAGGACCAGAAAATGGACTGAGGAACTAAAAAATGCGTGAGGAAACCAAAAATGGATTAAGGGCACCAAAAATGGATTGAGGAGTCCAAGAATAGATTGAGGGACCCAAAAATGAACAGAGGGCCCCAAAAATGGATTTAAGAACCCAAAATTGGATTGAGGAACCCAAAAATGTATTGAGAAACCCAAGAATGGATTGAGGGACTAAAAATGGCCTCAGGAACCCAAAAAGGGTTTGAGGAACCCAAAAATGGGTTGAGGAACCCAAAAAGGGACCGAGGGACGCAAAAATAGATTGAGTAGCCCCAAAATGGATTGATGATTCCAAAAATGGATTGAGGGACCCAAAAATGAACTGAGGGAACAAAAACTGGATTTACGAACACAAAAATGGATTGAGGAAACTAAAAATGGGCTGAGGAACCCAAAAACGGATTGAGGAACCCAAGAATGGATTGAGGGACCCAAAAATGAGCTGAGGAAAACAAAAATAAGCTGAGGAAAACAAAAATGGATTCAGGGACCCAAAAATTGATTGAGGAATTCAAAAACGGGCTGAGGGACCCAAAAGTATATTGAGGAACCCAAAAATTGATTGAGGGACCCGAAAATGAATGGAGGGACCCAAAAACGGATTGAGGAACCCAAAAATGGATTGAGTAACCTAAGAATCAATTGAGGAACCAAAGAATGGATTGAGGAACCCAAAAATGGTTTGAGGGACCAAAACGGGCTGAGGAACCCAGAAATGGGCTGAGGAAACCAGAAATGGATTGACGGACCCAAAAACGGATTGAGGAACCCAAAAATGGGCTGAGGAACCCAAAAAGGGACCGAGGGACGCAAAAATAGATTGAGTAGCCCCAAAATGGATTGATGATTCCAAAAATGGATTGAGAGCTCCAAAAATGAACTGAGGGAACTAAAAATGGATTGACGAACACAAAAATGGATTGAGGAAGCTAAAAATGGGCTGAGGAACCCAAAAACAAATCGAGGAACCCAAGAATGGATTGAGGGACTAAAATGAGCTGAGGAACCCAAAAATGGGCTGAAGAACCCAAAAATGGATTGAGGAAACTAAAAATGGGTTGATGGCCCCAAAAATGGTTTGAGGAACCCAAAATGGGCTGAGGAAACAAAAAATGGACTGAGGAACCCTAAAATATATTGAGGAACCCTAAAAAGGGAAGAGGAAACCAAGAATGGATTGAGGAACCCTAGAATGGATTGAGGGACCCTAAAATGAATTGAAGGACACAAAAATGGATTAAGGAACCCAAAAATGGATTGAGGAACTCAAGAATGGATTCAGGTAACCAAAAAAGGTCTGAGGAACCCAAAAAATGGATTTAGGTGGCCTAAAATAGGTTGAAGTAACCAAAAATGTGGTGAAGACCCCAAAAAAGGATTGAGGAACCCAAAAACGGATTGAAAAACCCAAAAATGGATAGAGAAACCCAAGAATGCACTGAGGGACCAAAAATATGCTGAAGGACCCAAAAATGAATGGAGTGACCCAAAAATGGTTTCAGGAACCCGAAAATGGGCTGAGGAATTCAAGAATGGATTGAGGGACCCAAAAATGAGGAGGAAACCAAAAATGGGTTGAGGAACCCAAAAAATGGATTCAGGGACCCAAAAATGGATTGAGGAATCAAAAAATGGATAGAGGAACCCAAAAATGGATTGAGGAACACAAAAATGGATCGAGGAACTGAAAATTGGGCTGAGGAACCCTAAAATATATTGAGGAACCCTAAAAAGGAATGAGGAACCCAAAAATGGATTGATGGACCCAAAAAAGAATTGAGGGACCCAAAAATGCTCCGAGGGAACAAAAATCGATTGAGGAACCGAAAAATGGACTGAGGAACTAAAAACTGGATTGAGGAACCCAAGAATGGATCGAGGGACCAAAAATGGATTGAGGAACCCAAGAGTGGAATGAGGTAACCAGAAATGGGCTGAGGAACCCAGCAATCGATTGAGGGACCAAAAAATGGGTTGAAGATCCCCCAAAATGGGTTTAGGAACCATAAAATCTGCTGAGGGACCCAAACATGGGCTGAGGAACCAAAAAATGGTTTGAGGAACACAAAAATGGGCTGAAGAACCCAAGAATGGATTGAGTGACTCAAAAATGGACTCTGGAACCCAAAAGTGCGTGAGGAAACCAAAAATGGATTGAGGAACCGAAGAATGGATTGAGGGACCCAAAAAAGGGCTGAGGAAATCAAAATTGAGCTGAGGAAACCAAATATGGATTAAGGGCACCAAAAATGGATTGAGGAACCCAAAACTGGTTTGAGGGACCAAAACTGGGCTGAGGAACCAAAAATTGGCTGAGGAACCCGAAAACGGATTGAGGAACCCGAAAATGGATTGAAGCACCCAAAAATGGGCTGAAGAACCCAAAAATGGATTTTGGAAACATAAAATGAGCTGAGACACTCAAAAATGAACGGAGACACTCAAAAATGAACGGAGGGACCCAAAAATGGATTGAGGAACCGGAAAATGGATTGAGGAACCGGAAAATGGATTGAGGAACCCAAAAATGGATTGAGGAACCCAAAAATGCATTTAGGAACCATAAAATGAGCTGTGGGACTCAAAAATGAACGGAGGGACCCAAAAATGGCTTGAGGAAACCAAAAATGTACTGAAAACCCAAAAAATGGATAGAGAAACCCAAGAATGGATTGAGGGACACAAAATGGGCTGACGAACCCAAAAATGGATTGAGGAACACACAAAAAGCATTCAGGAACCCAAAAATGCATTGAGGAAGCATAAAATGAGCTGTGGGACTCAAAAATGAATGGAGGGACCCAAAAATGGCTTGAGGAAACCAAAAATGGCTTGAGGAACCCAAAAATGGATTGAGGAACCCAAAAATGGATTGAGGAACCCAAAAATGGATTGAGGAAGCAAAAAATGGTTTGAGGGACCAAAAAAACTAACGGAGGGAACCAAAAAATGGGTTGTGGGAACCAAAAATGATTTGTGGAAACAAAAAATGAACTGAGGCACCCAAAAATGAGCCGAAGGGCTAGAAAATGGACTGAGGAACTAAAAAATGCGTGAGGAAACCAAAAATGGATTAAGGGCACCAAAAATGGATTGAGGAGTCCAAGAATAGATTGAGGGACCCAAAAATGAACAGAGGGCCCCAAAAATGGATTTAAGAACCCAAAATTGGATTGAGGAACCCAAAAATGTATTGAGAAACCCAAGAATGGATTGAGGGGCCAAAAATGGCCTCAGGAACCCAAAAAGGGTTTGAGGAACCCAAAATGGGCTGAGGAAACAAAAAATGGACTGAGGAACCCTAAAATATATTGAGGAACCCTAAAAAGGGAAGAGGAAACCAAGAATGGATTGAGGAACCCTAGAATGGATTGAGGGACCCTAAAATGAATTGAAGGACAGAAAAATGGATTAAGGAACCCAAAAATGGATTGAGGAACTCAAGAATGGATTCAGGTAACCAAAAAAGGTCTGAGGAACCCAAAAATGGATTTAGGAGGCCTAAAATAGGTTGAAGTAACCAAAAATGTGGTGAGACCCCAAAAATGGATTGAGGAACCCAAAAACGGATTGAAAAACCCCAAAATGGATAGAGAAAACCCAAGAATGCACTGAGGGACCAAAAATATGCTGAAGGACCCAAAAATGAATGGAGTGACCCAAAAAATGGTTTCAGGAACCCGAAAATGGGCTGAGGAATTCAAGAATGGATTGAGGGACCCAAAAATGAGGAGGAAAGCAAAAATGGGTTGAGGAACCCAAAAAAATGGATTCAGGGACCCAAAAATGGATTGAGGAATCAAAAAATGGATTGAGGAACCCAAAAATGGGATGAGGAACCCAAAAATTGCCTGAGGAACCCAAAAATGGGCTGAGGAACCCTAAAATATATTGAGGAACCCTAAAAAGGAATGAGGAACCCAAAAATGGATTGATGGACCCAAAAAAGAATTGAGGGACCCAAAAATGCTCCGAGGGAACCAAAAATCGATTGAGGAACCGAAAAAATGGACTGAGGAACCAAAAACTGGATTGAGGAACCCAAGAATGGATCGAGGGACCAAAAATGGATTGAGGAACCCAAGAGTGGAATGAGGTAACCAGAAATGGGCTGAGGAACCCAGCAATCGATTGAGGGACCAAAAAATGGGTTGAAGATCCCCCAAAATGGGTTTAGGAACCATAAAATCTGCTGAGGGGACCCAAACATGGGCTGAGGAACCAAAAAATGGTTTGAGGAACACAAAAATGGGCTGAAGAACCCAAGAATGGATTGAGTGACTCAAAAATGGACTCTGGAACCCAAAAGTGCGTGAGGAAACCAAAAATGGATTGAGGAACCGAAGAATGGATTGAGGGACCCAAAAAAGGGCTGAGGAAATCAAAATTGAGCTGAGGAAACCAAATATGGATTAAGGGCACCAAAAATGGATTGAGGAACCCAAAACTGGTTTGAGGGACCAAAACTGGGCTGAGGAACCAAAAATTGGCTGAGGAACCCGAAAACGGATTGAGGAACCCGAAAATGGATTGAAGCACCCCAAAAATGGGCTGAAGAACCCAAAAATGGATTTTGGAAACATAAAATGAGCTGAGACACTCAAAAATGAACGGAGACACTCAAAAATGAACGGAGGGACCCAAAAATGGATTGAGGAACCGGAAAATGGATTGAGGAACCGGAAAATGGATTGAGGAACCCCAAAAATGGATTGAGGAACCCAAAAATGCATTTAGGAACCATAAAATGAGCTGTGGGACTCAAAAATGAACGGGGCGGACCCAAAAATGAACGGAGGGACCTAAAAATGGCTTGAGGAACGCAAAAATGGATTGAGGGACCCAAAAATGGCTTGAGGAACCCAAAAATCGATTGAGGAAGCAAAAAAATGGTTCGAGGGACCAAAAAAACTAACGGAGGGAAACCAAAAATGTGTTGTGGGAACCAAAAATGGTTTGTGGAAACAAAAAATGAACTGAGGCACCCAAAAATGAGCCGAAGGACCAGAAAATGGACTGAGGAACTAAAAAAATGCGTGAGGAAACCAAAAATGGATTAAGGGCACCAAAAATGGATTGAGGAGTCCAAGAATAGATTGAGGGACCCAAAAATGAACAGAGGGCCCCAAAAATGGATTTAAGAACCCAAAATTGGATTGAGGAACCCAAAAATGTATTGAGAAACCCAAGAATGGATTGAGGGACTAAAAATGGCCTCAGGAACCCAAAAAGGGATTGAGGAACCCAAAAATGGGTTGAGGAACCCAAAAAGGGACCGAGGGACGCAAAAATAGATTGAGTAGCCCCCAAAATGGATTGATGATTCCAAAAATGGATTGAGAGCTCCAAAAATGAACTGAGGGAACTAAAAATGGATTGACGAACACAAAAATGGATTGAGGAAGCTAAAAATGGGCTGAGGAACCCAAAAACAAATCGAGGAACCCAAGAATGGATTGAGGGACTAAAATGAGCTGAGGAAGCCAAAAATGGGCTGAAGAACCCAAAAATGGATTGAGGAAACTAAAAATGGGTTGATGGCCCCAAAAATGGTTTGAGGAACCCAAAATGGGCTGAGGAAACAAAAAATGGACTGAGGAACCCTAAAATATATTGAGGAACCCTAAAAAGGGAAGAGGAAACCAAGAATGGATTGAGGAACCCTAGAATGGATTGAGGGACCCTAAAATGAATTGAAGGACCACAAAAATGGATTAAGGAACCCAAAAATGGATTGAGGAACTCAAGAATGGATTCAGGTAACCAAAAAAGGTCTGAGGAACCCAAAAAATGGATTTAGGGTGGCCTAAAATAGGTTGAAGTAACCAAAAATGTGGTGAAGACCCCAAAAAAGGATTGAGGAACCCAAAAAACGGATTGAAAAACCCAAAAATGGATAGATAGAGAAACCAAGAATGCACTGAGGGACCAAAAATATGCTGAAGGACCCAAAAATGAATGGAGTGACCCAAAAATGGTTTCAGGAACCCGAAAATGGGCTGAGGAATTCAAGAATGGATTGAGGGACCCAAAAATGAGGAGGAAACCAAAAATGGGTTGAGGAACCCAAAAAATGGATTCAGGGACCCAAAAATGGATTGAGGAATCAAAAAATGGATTGAGGAACCCAAAAATGGGATGAGGAACCCAAAAATTGCCTGAGGAACCCAAAAATGGGCTCAGGAACCCAAGAAAGTATTCAGGGACCAAAAAATGGATTGAGGAACACAACAATTGATTGAGGAAACCAAAAAATGGGCTGAAAGACCAAAAAATGGATTGACAAACGCAAAAATGGATTGAAGGACACAAAAATGGATTGAGGAACCGGAAAATGGATTGTGGAACCCAAAAATAGGCTGAGGAACCCAAAAGTGGATTGAGGGACCAAAAAATGCATTTAAGAAATATAAAATGAGCTGTAGGACTCAAAAATGAACGGAGAGACCCAAAAATGGATTGAGGAACCCAAAAATGGATTGATGAACCCAAAAATTGGCTGAGGAACCCAAATTGGATTGAGGAACCCAAAAATGGATTGAGGAACCCCAAAATGGATTCAGGTATCCCACCATGGGATGAAGAACCCAAAAATGGTCTGAAGAACCCCAAAATGGACTGATGAATCAAAAAGATGGGCTGAGGAACCCAAAAAATGATTGAGGAATCAAAAAATGGTCTTAGTAAACCGAAAATGTGTTGAGAAACCCAAAAATGGGCTGAAGAACACACAAATGGGCTGAGGAACCCAAAAATAGGCTGAGAGACTAAAAAAATGGATTGAGGAACCCAGAAATGGATTGAGGAACCTCAAAATGGATTGAGGAACCCAAAAATGGATTGAGGGATCAAAAAATGGACTGCAGAACCCAAAAATAGGCTGAGGAACCCAAAAGTGGAGTGAGGGACCAAAAAATGGATTGAGGAACCCAAAAATGGATTGAGGAACACAAAAATGGATCGAGGAACTGAAAAATGGGCTGAGGAACCCTAAAATATATTGAGGAACCCTAAAAAGGAATGAGGAACCCAAAAATGGATTGATGGACCCAAAAAAGAATTGAGGGACCCAAAAATGCTCCGAGGGAACCAAAAATCGATTGAGGAACCGAAAAATGGACTGAGGAACCAAAAACTGGATTGAGGAACCCAAGAATGGATCGAGGGACCAAAAATGGATTGAGGAACCCAAGAGTGGAATGAGGTAACCAGAAATGGGCTGAGGAACCCAGCAATCGATTGAGGGACCAAAAAATGGGTTGAAGATCCCCCAAAATGGGTTTAGGAACCATAAAATCTGCTGAGGGACCCAAACATGGGCTGAGGAACCAAAAAATGGTTTGAGGAACACAAAAATGGGCTGAAGAACCCAAGAATGGATTGAGTGACTCAAAAATGGACTCTGGAACCCAAAAGTGCGTGAGGAAACCAAAAATGGATTGAGGAACCGAAGAATGGATTGAGGGACCCAAAAAAGGGCTGAGGAAATCAAAATTGAGCTGAGGAAACCAAATATGGATTAAGGGCACCAAAAATGGATTGAGGAACCCAAAACTGGTTTGAGGGACCAAAACTGGGCTGAGGAACCAAAAATTGGCTGAGGAACCCGAAAACGGATTGAGGAACCCGAAAATGGATTGAAGCACCCAAAAATGGGCTGAAGAACCCAAAAATGGATTTTGGAAACATAAAATGAGCTGAGACACTCAAAAATGAACGGAGACACTCAAAAATGAACGGAGGGACCCAAAAATGGATTGAGGAACCGGAAAATGGATTGAGGAACCGGAAAATGGATTGAGGAACCCAAAAATGGATTGAGGAACCCAAAAATGCATTTAGGAACCATAAAATGAGCTGTGGGACTCAAAAATGAACGGAGGGACCCAAAAATGGCTTGAGGAACCCAAAAATGTACTGAAAACCCAAAAAATGGATAGAGAAACCCAAGAATGGATTGAGGGACACAAAATGGGCTGACGAACCCAAAAATGGATTGAGGAACCCAAAAATGCATTGAGGAAGCATAAAATGAGCTGTGGGACTCAAAAATGAACGGAGGGGCCCAAAAATGGCTTGAGGAACCCAAAAATGGATTGAGGAACCCAAAAATGGATTGAGGAAGCAAAAAATGGTTTGAGGGACCAAAAAAACTAACGGAGGGAACCAAAAATGGGTTGTGGGAACCAAAAATGGTTTGTGGAAACAAAAAATGAACTGAGGCACCCAAAAATGAGCCGAAGGACCAGAAAATGGACTGAGGAACTAAAAAATGCATGAGGAAACCAAAAATGGATTAAGGGCACCAAAAATGGATTGAGGAGTCCAAGAATAGATTGAGGGACCCAAAAATGAACAGAGGGCCCCAAAAATGGATTTAAGAACACAAAATTGGATTGAGGAACCCAAAAATGTATTGAGAAACCCAAGAATGGATTGAGGGACTAAAAATGGCCTCAGGAACCCAAAAAGGGTTTGAGGAACCCAAAAATGGGTTGAGGAACCCAAAAAGGGACCGAGGGACGCAAAAATAGATTGAGTAGCCCCAAAATGGATTGATGATTCCAAAAATGGATTGAGGGACCCAAAAATGAACTGAGGGAACTAAAAATGGATTGACGAGCACAAAAATGGATTGAGGAAACTAAAAATGGGCTGAGGAACCCAAAAACGGATTGAGGAACCCAAGAATGGATTGAGGGACCCAAAAATGAGCTGAGGAAAACAAAAATAAGCTGAGGAAAACAAAAATGGATTCAGGGACCCAAAAATTGATTGAGGAATTCAAAAACGGGCTGAGGGACCCAAAAGTATATTGAGGAACTCAAAAATTGATTGAGGGACCCGAAAATGAATGGAGGGACCCAAAAACGGATTGAGGAACCCAAAAATGGATTGAGTAACCTAAGAATCAATTGAGGAACCAAAGAATGGATTGAGGAACCCAAAAATGGTTTGAGGGACCAAAAACGGGCTGAGGAACCCAGAAATGGGCTGAGGAAACCAGAAATGGATTGACGGACCCAAAAATGGATTGAGGAACCCAAAAATGGGCTGAGGAACCCAAAAAGGGACCGAGGGACGCAAAAATAGATTGAGTAGCCCCAAAATGGATTGATGATTCCAAAAATGGATTGAGAGCTCCAAAAATGAACTGAGGGAACTAAAAATGGATTGACGAACACAAAAATGGATTGAGGAAGCTAAAAATGGGCTGAGGAACCCAAAAACAAATCGAGGAACCCAAGAATAGATTGAGGGACTAAAATGAGCTGAGGAACCCAAAAATGGGCTGAAGAACCCAAAAATGGATTGAGGAAACTAAAAATGGGTTGATGGCCCCAAAAATGGTTTGAGGAACCCAAAATGGGCTGAGGAAACAAAAAATGGACTGAGGAACCCTAAAATATATTGAGGAACCCTAAAAAGGGAAGAGGAAACCTAGAATGGATTGAGGAACCCTAGAATGGATTGAGGGACCCTAAAATGAATTGAAGGACACAAAAATGGATTAAGGAACCCAAAAATGGATTGAGGAACTCAAGAATGGATTCAGGTAACCAAAAAAGGTCTGAGGAACCCAAAAAATGGATTTAGGTGGCCTAAAATAGGTTGAAGTAACCAAAAATGTGGTGAAGACCCCAAAAAAGGATTGAGGAACCCAAAAACGGATTGAAAAACCCAAAAATGGATAGAGAAACCCAAGAATGCACTGAGGGACCAAAAATATGCTGAAGGACCCAAAAATGAATGGAGTGACCCAAAAATGGTTTCAGGAACCCGAAAATGGGCTGAGGAATTCAAGAATGGATTGAGGGACCCAAAAATGAGAGGAAACCAAAAATGGGTTGAGGAACCCAAAAAATGGATTCAGGGACCCAAAAATGGATTGAGGAATCAAAAAATGGATTGAGGAACCCAAAAATGGGATGAGGAACCCAAAAATTGCCTGAGGAACCCAAAAATGGGCTCAGGAACCCAAGAAAGTATTCAGGGACCAAAAAATGGATTGAGGAACACAACAATTGATTGAGGAAACCAAAAAATGGGCTGAAAGACCAAAAAATGGATTGACAAACGCAAAAATGGATTGAAGGACACAAAAATGGATTGAGGAACCGGAAAATGGATTGTGGAACCCAAAAATAGGCTGAGGAACCCAAAAGTGGATTGAGGGACCAAAAAATGCATTTAAGAAATATAAAATGAGCTGTAGGACTCAAAAATGAACGGAGAGACCCAAAAATGGATTGAGGAACCCAAAAATGGATTGATGAACCCAAAAATTGGCTGAGGAACCCAAATTGGATTGAGGAACCCAAAAATGGATTGAGGAACCCCAAAATGGATTCAGGTATCCCAACATGGGATGAAGAACCCAAAAATGGTCTGAAGAACCCCAAAATGGACTGATGAATCAAAAAGATGGGCTGAGGAACCCAAAAAATGATTGAGGAATCAAAAAATGGTCTTAGTAAACCGAAAATGTGTTGAGAAACCCAAAAATGGGCTGAAGAACACACAAATGGGCTGAGGAACCCAAAAATAGGCTGAGAGACTAAAAAAATGGATTGAGGAACCCAGAATGGATTGAGGAACCTCAAAATGGATTGAGGAACCCAAAAATGGATTGAGGGATCAAAAAATGGACTGCAGAACCCAAAAATAGGCTGAGGAACCCAAAAGTGGAGTGAGGGACCAAAAAATGGATTGAGGAACCCAAAAATGGATTGAGGAACACAAAAATGGATCGAGGAACTGAAAAATGGGCTGAGGAACCCTAAAATATATTGAGGAACCCTAAAAAGGAATGAGGAACCCAAAAATGGATTGATGGACCCAAAAAAGAATTGAGGGACCCAAAAATGCTCCGAGGGAACCAAAAATCGATTGAGGAACCGAAAAATGGACTGAGGAACCAAAAACTGGATTGAGGAACCCAAGAATGGATCGAGGGACCAAAAATGGATTGAGGAACCCAAGAGTGGAATGAGGTAACCAGAAATGGGCTGAGGAACCCAGCAATCGATTGAGGGACCAAAAAATGGGTTGAAGATCCCCCAAAATGGGTTTAGGAACCATAAAATCTGCTGAGGGACCCAAACATGGGCTGAGGAACCAAAAAATGGTTTGAGGAACACAAAAATGGGCTGAAGAACCCAAGAATGGATTGAGTGACTCAAAAATGGACTCTGGAACCCAAAAGTGCGTGAGGAAACCAAAAATGGATTGAGGAACCGAAGAATGGATTGAGGGACCCAAAAAAGGGCTGAGGAAATCAAAATTGAGCTGAGGAAACCAAATATGGATTAAGGGCACCAAAAATGGATTGAGGAACCCAAAACTGGTTTGAGGGACCAAAACTGGGCTGAGGAACCAAAAATTGGCTGAGGAACCCGAAAACGGATTGAGGAACCCGAAAATGGATTGAAGCACCCAAAAATGGGCTGAAGAACCCAAAAATGGATTTTGGAAACATAAAATGAGCTGAGACACTCAAAAATGAACGGAGACACTCAAAAATGAACGGAGGGACCCAAAAATGGATTGAGGAACCGGAAAATGGATTGAGGAACCGGAAAATGGATTGAGGAACCCAAAAAATGGATTGAGGAACCCAAAAATGCATTTAGGAACCATAAAATGAGCTGTGGGACTCAAAAATGAACGGAGGGACCCAAAAATGGCTTGAGGAACCCAAAAATGTACTGAAAACCCAAAAAATGGATAGAGAAACCCAAGAATGGATTGAGGGACACAAAATGGGCTGACGAACCCAAAAATGGATTGAGGAACCCAAAAATGCATTGAGGAAGCATAAAATGAGCTGTGGGACTCAAAAATGAACGGAGGGGCCCAAAAATGGCTTGAGGAACCCAAAAATGGATTGAGGAACCCAAAAATGGATTGAGGAAGCAAAAAATGGTTTGAGGGACCAAAAAAACTAACGGAGGGAACCAAAAATGGGTTGTGGGAACCAAAAATGGTTTGTGGAAACAAAAAATGAACTGAGGCACCCAAAAATGAGCCGAAGGACCAGAAAATGGACTGAGGAACTAAAAAATGCATGAGGAAACCAAAAATGGATTAAGGGCACCAAAAATGGATTGAGGAGTCCAAGAATAGATTGAGGGACCCAAAAATGAACAGAGGGCCCCAAAAATGGATTTAAGAACACAAAATTGGATTGAGGAACCCAAAAATGTATTGAGAAACCCAAGAATGGATTGAGGGACTAAAAATGGCCTCAGGAACCCAAAAAGGGTTTGAGGAACCCAAAAATGGGTTGAGGAACCCAAAAAGGGACCGAGGGACGCAAAAATAGATTGAGTAGCCCCAAAATGGATTGATGATTCCAAAAATGGATTGAGGGACCCAAAAATGAACTGAGGGAACTAAAAATGGATTGACGAGCACAAAAATGGATTGAGGAAACTAAAAATGGGCTGAGGAACCCAAAAACGGATTGAGGAACCCAAGAATGGATTGAGGGACCCAAAAATGAGCTGAGGAAAACAAAAATAAGCTGAGGAAAACAAAAATGGATTCAGGGACCCAAAAATTGATTGAGGAATTCAAAAACGGGCTGAGGGACCCAAAAGTATATTGAGGAACTCAAAAATTGATTGAGGGACCCGAAAATGAATGGAGGGACCCAAAAACGGATTGAGGAACCCAAAAATGGATTGAGTAACCTAAGAATCAATTGAGGAACCAAAGAATGGATTGAGGAACCCAAAAATGGTTTGAGGGACCAAAAACGGGCTGAGGAACCCAGAAATGGGCTGAGGAAACCAGAAATGGATTGACGGACCCAAAAATGGATTGAGGAACCCAAAAATGGGCTGAGGAACCCAAAAAGGGACCGAGGGACGCAAAAATAGATTGAGTAGCCCCAAAATGGATTGATGATTCCAAAAATGGATTGAGAGCTCCAAAAATGAACTGAGGGAACTAAAAATGGATTGACGAACACAAAAATGGATTGAGGAAGCTAAAAATGGGCTGAGGAACCCAAAAACAAATCGAGGAACCCAAGAATAGATTGAGGGACTAAAATGAGCTGAGGAACCCAAAAATGGGCTGAAGAACCCAAAAATGGATTGAGGAAACTAAAAATGGGTTGATGGCCCCAAAAATGGTTTGAGGAACCCAAAATGGGCTGAGGAAACAAAAAATGGACTGAGGAACCCTAAAATATATTGAGGAACCCTAAAAAGGGAAGAGGAAACCTAGAATGGATTGAGGAACCCTAGAATGGATTGAGGGACCCTAAAATGAATTGAAGGACACAAAAATGGATTAAGGAACCCAAAAATGGATTGAGGAACTCAAGAATGGATTCAGGTAACCAAAAAAGGTCTGAGGAACCCAAAAAATGGATTTAGGTGGCCTAAAATAGGTTGAAGTAACCAAAAATGTGGTGAAGACCCCAAAAATGGATTGAGGAACCCAAAAACGGATTGAAAAACCCAAAAATGGATAGAGAAACCCAAGAATGCACTGAGGGACCAAAAATATGCTGAAGGACCCAAAAATGAATGGAGTGACCCAAAAATGGTTTCAGGAACCCGAAAATGGGCTGAGGAATTCAAGAATGGATTGAGGGACCCAAAAATGAGGAGGAAACCAAAAATGGGTTGAGGAACCCAAAAAATGGATTCAGGGACCCAAAAATGGATTGAGGAATCAAAAAATGGATTGAGGAACCCAAAAATGGGATGAGGAACCCAAAAATTGCCTGAGGACCCCAAAAATGGGCTCAGGAACCCAAGAAAGTATTCAGGGACCAAAAAATGGATTGAGGAACACAACAATTGATTGAGGAAACCAAAAAATGGGCTGAAAGACCAAAAAATGGATTGACAAACGCAAAAATGGATTGAAGGACACAAAAATGGATTGAGGAACCGGAAAATGGATTGTGGAACCAAAAATAGGCTGAGGAACCCAAAAGTGGATTGAGGGACCAAAAAATGCATTTAAGAAATATAAAATGAGCTGTAGGACTCAAAAATGAACGGAGAGACCCAAAAATGGATTGAGGAACCCAAAAATGGATTGATGAACCCAAAAATTGGCTGAGGAACCCAAATTGGATTGAGGAACCCAAAAATGGATTGAGGAACCCCAAAATGGATTCAGGTATCCCAACATGGGATGAAGAACCCAAAAATGGTCTGAAGAACCCCAAAATGGACTGATGAATTAAAAAGATGGGCTGAGGAACCCAAAAAATGATTGAGGAATCAAAAAATGGTCTTAGTAACCCGAAAATGAGTTGAGAAACCCAAAAATGGGCTGAAGAACACACAAATGGGCTGAGGAACCCAAAAATAGGCTGAAGAACACACAAATGGGCTGAGGAACCCAAAAATAGGCTGAGAGACTAAAAAAAATGGATTGAGGAACCCAGAAATGGATTGAGGAACCTCAAAATGGATTGAGGAACCCAAAAATGGATTGAGGGATCAAAAAATGGACTGCAGAACCCAAAAATAGGCTGAGGAACCCAAAAGTGGAGTGAGGGACCAAAAAATGGATTGAGGAACCCAAAAATGGATTGAGGAACACAAAAATGGATTGAGGAACTGAAAAATGGGCTGAGGAACCCTAAAATATATTGAGGAACCCTAAAAAGGAATGAGGAACCCAAAAATGGATTGATGGACCCAAAAAAGAATTGAGGGACCCAAAAATGCTCCGAGGGAACCAAAAATCGATTGAGGAACCGAAAAATGGACTGAGGAACCAAAAACTGGATTGAGGAACCCAAGAATGGATCGAGGGACCAAAAATGGATTGAGGAACCCAAGAGTGGAATGAGGTAACCAGAAATGGGCTGAGGAACCCAGCAATCGATTGAGGGACCAAAAAATGGGTTGAAGATCCCCCAAAATGGGTTTAGGAACCATAAAATCTGCTGAGGGACCCAAACATGGGCTGAGGAACCAAAAAATGGTTTGAGGAACACAAAAATGGGCTGAAGAACCCAAGAATGGATTGAGTGACTCAAAAATGGACTCTGGAACCCAAAAGTGCGTGAGGAAACCAAAAATGGATTGAGGAACCGAAGAATGGATTGAGGGACCCAAAAAAGGGCTGAGGAAATCAAAATTGAGCTGAGAAAACCAAATATGGATTAAGGGCACCAAAAATGGATTGAGGAACCCAAAACTGGTTTGAGGGACCAAAACTGGGCTGAGGAACCAAAAATTGGCTGAGGAACCCGAAAACGGATTGAGGAACCCGAAAATGGATTGAAGCACAAAAAATGGGCTGAAGAACCCAAAAATGGATTTTGGAAACATAAAATGAGCTGAGACACTCAAAAATGAACGGAGACACTCAAAAATGAACGGAGGGACCCAAAAATGGATTGAGGAACCGGAAAATGGATTGAGGAACCGGAAAATGGATTGAGGAACCCAAAAATGGATTGAGGAACCCAAAAATGCATTTAGGAACCATAAAATGAGCTGTGGGACTCAAAAATGAACGGGCGGACCCAAAAATGAACGGAGGGACCTAAAAATGGCTTGAGGAACGCAAAAATGGATTGAGGGACCCAAAAATGGCTTGAGGAACCCAAAAATGGATTGAGGAAGCAAAAAATGGTTCGAGGGACCAAAAAAACTAACGGAGGGAACCAAAAATGTGTTGTGGGAACCAAAAATGGTTTGTGGAAACAAAAAATGAACTGAGGCACCCAAAAATGAGCCGAAGGACCAGAAAATGGACTGAGGAACTAAAAAATGCGTGAGGAAACCAAAAATGGATTAAGGGCACCAAAAATGGATTGAGGAGTCCAAGAATAGATTGAGGGACCCAAAAATGAACAGAGGGCCCCAAAAATGGATTTAAGAACCCAAAATTGGATTGAGGAACCCAAAAATGTATTGAGAAACCCAAGAATGGATTGAGGGACTAAAAATGGCCTCAGGAACCCAAAAAGGGTTTGAGGAACCCAAAAATGGGTTGAGGAACCCAAAAAGGGACCGAGGGACGCAAAAATAGATTGAGTAGCCCCAAAATGGATTGATGATTCCAAAAATGGATTGAGAGCTCCAAAAATGAACTGAGGGAACTAAAAATGATTGACGAACACAAAAATGGATTGAGGAAGCTAAAAATGGGCTGAGGAACCGCAAAAACAAATCGAGGAACCCAAGAATAGATTGAGGGACTAAAATGAGCTGAGGAACCCAAAAATGGGCTGAAGAACCCAAAAATGGATTGAGGAAACTAAAAATGGGTTGATGGCCCCAAAAATGGTTTGAGGAACCCAAAATGGACTGAGGAAACAAAAAATGGACTGAGGAACCCTAAAATATATTGAGGAACCCTAAAAAGGGAAGAGGAAACCAAGAATGGATTGAGGAACCCTAGAATGGATTGAGGGACCCTAAAATGAATTGAAGGACACAAAAATGGATTAAGGAACCCAAAAATGGATTGAGGAACTCAAGAATGGATTCAGGTAACCAAAAAAGGTCTGAGGAACCCAAAAAATGGATTTAGGTGGCCTAAAATAGGTTGAAGTAACCAAAAATGTGGTGAAGACCCCAAAAATGGATTGAGGAACCCAAAAACGGATTGAAAAACCCAAAAATGGATAGAGAAACCCAAGAATGCACTGAAGGACCAAAAATATGCTGAAGGACCCAAAAATGAATGGAGTGACCCAAAAATGGTTTCAGGAACCCGAAAATGGGCTGAGGAATTCAAGAATGGATTGAGGGACCCAAAAATGAGGAGGAAACCAAAAATGGGTTGAGGAACCCAAAAAATGGATTCAGGGACCCAAAAATGGATTGAGGAATCAAAAAAACGGGCCAAGGAACCCAAAAATGGGATGAGGAACCCAAAAATTGCCTGAGGAACCCAAAAATGGGCTCAGGAACCCAAAAAAGTATTCAGGGACCAAAAAATGGATTGAGGAACCCAACAATTGATTGAGGAAACCAAAAATGGGCTGAAAGACCAAAAAATGGATTGACAAACGCAAAAAATGGATTGAAGGACACAAAAATGGATTGAGGAACCGGAAAATGGATTGTGGAACCCAAAAATAGGCTGAGGAACCCAAAAGTGGATTGAGGGACCAAAAAATGCATTTAAGAAATATAAAATGAGCTGTAGGACTCAAAAATGAACGGAGAGACCCAAAAATGGATTGAGGAACCCAAAAATGGATTGATGAACCCAAAAATTGGCTGAGGAACCCAAATTGGATTGAGGAACCCAAAAATGGATTGAGGAACCCCAAAATGGATTCAGGTAGCCCAAAATGGGATGAAGAACCCAAAAATGGTCTGAAGAACCCCAAAATGGACTGATGAATCAAAAAGATGGGCTGAGGAACCCAAAAAATGATTGAGGAATCAAAAAATGGTCTTAGTAACCCGAAAATGTGTTGAGAAACCCAAAAATGGGCTGAAGAACACACAAATGGGCTGAGGAACCCAAAAATAGGCTGAAGAACACACAAATGGGCTGAGGAACCCAAAAATAGGCTGAGAGACTAAAAAAATGGATTGAGGAACCCAGAAATGGATTGAGGAACCTCAAAGTGGATTGAGGAACCCAAAAATGGATTGAGGGATCAAAAAATGGATTGCAGAACCCAAAAATAGGCTGAGGAACCCAAAAGTGGAGTGAGGGACCAAAAAATGGATTGAGGAACCCAAAAATGGATTGAGGAACACAAAAATGGATCGAGGAACTGAAAAATGGGCTGAGGAACCCTAAAATATATTGAGGAACCCTAAAAAGGAATGAGGAACCCAAAAATGGATTGATGGACCCAAAAAAGAATTGAGGGACCCAAAAATGCTCCGAGGGAACCAAAAATCGATTGAGGAACCGAAAAATGGACTGAGGAACCAAAAACTGGATTGAGGAACCCAAGAATGGATCGAGGGACCAAAAATGGATTGAGGAACCCAAGAGTGGAATGAGGTAACCAGAAATGGGCTGAGGAACCCAGCAATCGATTGAGGGACCAAAAAATGGGTTGAAGATCCCCCAAAATGGGTTTAGGAACCATAAAATCTGCTGAGGGACCCAAACATGGGCTGAGGAACCAAAAAATGGTTTGAGGAACACAAAAATGGGCTGAAGAACCCAAGAATGGATTGAGTGACTCAAAAATGGACTCTGGAACCCAAAAGTGCGTGAGGAAACCAAAAATGGATTGAGGAACCGAAGAATGGATTGAGGGACCCAAAAAAGGGCTGAGGAAATCAAAATTGAGCTGAGGAAACCAAATATGGATTAAGGGCACCAAAAATGGATTGAGGAACCCAAAACTGGTTTGAGGGACCAAAACTGGGCTGAGGAACCAAAAATTGGCTGAGGAACCCGAAAACGGATTGAGGAACCCGAAAATGGATTGAAGCACCCAAAAATGGGCTGAAGAACCTAAAAATGGATTTTGGAAACATAAAATGAGCTGAGACACTCAAAGATGAACGGAGACACTCAAAAATGAACGGAGGGACCCAAAAATGGATTGAGGAACCGGAAAATGGATTGAGGAACCGGAAAATGGATTGAGGAACCCAAAAATGGATTGAGGAACCCAAAAATGCATTTAGGAACCATAAAATGAGCTGTGGGACTCAAAAATGAACGGAGGGACCCAAAAATGGCTTGAGGAAACCAAAAATGTACTGAAAACCCAAAAAATGGATAGAGAAACCCAAGAATGGATTGAGGGACACAAAATGGGCTGACGAACCCAAAAATGGATTGAGGAACCCAAAAATGCATTGAGGAAGCATAAAATGAGCTGTGGGACTCAAAAATGAACGGAGGGACCCAAAAATGGCTTGAGGAACCCAAAAATGGATTGAGGAACCCAAAAATGGATTGAGGAAGCAAAAAATGGTTTGAGGGACCAAAAAAACTAACGGAGGGAACCAAAAATGGGTTGTGGGAACCAAAAATGGTTTGTGGAAACAAAAAATGAACTGAGGCACCCAAAAATGAGCCGAAGGACCAGAAAATGGACTGAGGAACTAAAAAATGCGTGAGGAAACCAAAAATGGATTAAGGGCACAAAAAATGGATTGAGGAGTCCAAGAATAGATTGAGGGACCCAAAAATGAACAGAGGGCCCCAAAAATGGATTTAGGAACCCAAAATTGGATTGAGGAACCCAAAAATGTATTGAGAAACCCAAGAATGGATTGAGGGACCCAAAATGGCCTCAGGAACCCAAAAAGGGTTTGAGGAACCCAAAAATGGGTTGAGGAACCCAAAAAGGGACCGAGGGACGCAAAAATAGATTGAGTAGCCCCAAAATGGATTGATGATTCCAAAAATGGATTGAGGGACCCAAAAATGAACTGAGGGAACAAAAAATGGATTTACGAGCACAAAAATGGATTGAGGAAACTAAAAATGGGCTGAGGAACCCAAAAACGGATTGAGGAACCCAAGAATGGATTGAGGGACCCAAAAATGAGCTGAGGAAAACAAAAATAAGCTGAGGAAAACAAAAATGGATTCAGGGACCCAAAAATTGATTGAGGAATTCAAAAACGGGCTGAGGGACCCAAAAGTATATTGAGGAACTCAAAAATTGATTGAGGGACCCGAAAATGAATGGAGGGACCCAAAAACGGATTGAGGAACCCAAAAATGGATTGAGTAACCTAAGAATCAATTGAGGAACCAAAGAATGGATTGAGGAACCCAAAAATGGTTTGAGGGACCAAAAACGGGCTGAGGAACCCAGAAATGGGCTGAGGAAACCAGAAATGGATTGACGGACCCAAAAATGGATTGAGGAACCCAAAAATGGGCTGAGGAACCCAAAAAGGGACCGAGGGACGCAAAAATAGATTGAGTAGCCCCAAAATGGATTGATGATTCCAAAAATGGATTGAGAGCTCCAAAAATGAACTGAGGGAACTAAAAATGGATTGACGAACACAAAAATGGATTGAGGAAGCTAAAAATGGGCTGAGGAACCCAAAAACAAATCGAGGAACCCAAGAATGGATTGAGGGACTAAAATGAGCTGAGGAACCCAAAAATGGGCTGAAGAACCCAAAAATGGATTGAGGAAACTAAAAATGGGTTGATGGCCCCAAAAATGGTTTGAGGAACCCAAAATGGGCTGAGGAAACAAAAAATGGACTGAGGAACCCTAAAATATATTGAGGAACCCTAAAAAGGGAAGAGGAAACCAAGAATGGATTGAGGAACCCTAGAATGGATTGAGGGACCCTAAAATGAATTGAAGGACACAAAAATGGATTAAGGAACCCAAAAATGGATTGAGGAACTCAAGAATGGATTCAGGTAACCAAAAAAGGTCTGAGGAACCCAAAAAATGGATTTAGGTGGCCTAAAATAGGTTGAAGTAACCAAAAATGTGGTGAAGACCCCAAAAATGGATTGAGGAACCCAAAAACGGATTGAAAAACCCAAAAATGGATAGAGAAACCCAAGAATGCACTGAGGGACCAAAAATATGCTGAAGGACCCAAAAATGAATGGAGTGACCCAAAAATGGTTTCAGGAACCCGAAAATGGGCTGAGGAATTCAAGAATGGATTGAGGGACCCAAAAATGAGGAGGAAACCAAAAATGGGTTGAGGAACCCAAAAAATGGATTCAGGGACCCAAAAATGGATTGAGGAATCAAAAAAACGGGCCAAGGAACCCAAAAATGGGATGAGGAACCCAAAAATTGCCTGAGGAACCCAAAAATGGGCTCAGGAACCCAAAAAAGTATTCAGGGACCAAAAAATGGATTGAGGAACCCAACAATTGATTGAGGAAACCAAAAATGGGCTGAAAGACCAAAAAATGGATTGACAAACGCAAAAATGGATTGAAGGACACAAAAATGGATTGAGGAACCGGAAAATGGATTGTGGAACCCAAAAATAGGCTGAGGAACCCAAAAGTGGATTGAGGGGCCAAAAAATGCATTTAAGAAATATAAAATGAGCTGTAGGACTCAAAAATGAACGGAGAGACCCAAAAATGGATTGAGGAACCCAAAAATGGATTGATGAACCCAAAAATTGGCTGAGGAACCCAAATTGGATTGAGGAACCCAAAAATGGATTGAGGAACCCCAAAATGGATTCAGGTAGCCCAAAATGGGATGAAGAACCCAAAAATGGTCTGAAGAACCCCAAAATGGACTGATGAATCAAAAAGATGGGCTGAGGAACCCAAAAAATGATTGAGGAATCAAAAAATGGTCTTAGTAACCCGAAAATGTGTTGAGAAACCCAAAAATGGGCTGAAGAACACACAAATGGGCTGAGGAACCCAAAAATAGGCTGAAGAACACACAAATGGGCTGAGGAACCCAAAAATAGGCTGAGAGACTAAAAAAATGGATTGAGGAACCCAGAAATGGATTGAGGAACCTCAAAGTGGATTGAGGAACCCAAAAATGGATTGAGGGATCAAAAAATGGATTGCAGAACCCAAAAATAGGCTGAGGAACACAAAAGTGGAGTGAGGGACCAAAAAATGGATTGAGGAAACCAAAAATGGATTGAGGAACACAAAAATGGATCGAGGAACTGAAAAATGGGCTGAGGAACCCTAAAATATATTGAGGAACCCTAAAAAGGAATGAGGAACCCAAAAATGGATTGATGGACCCAAAAGAGAATTGAGGGACCCAAAAATGCTCCGAGGGAACCAAAAATCGATTGAGGAACCGAAAAATGGACTGAGGAACCAAAAACTGGATTGAGGAACCCAAGAATGGATCGAGGGACCAAAAATGGATTGAGGAACCCAAGAGTGGAATGAGGTAACCAGAAATGGGCTGAGGAACCCAGCAATCGATTGAGGGACCAAAAAATGGGTTGAAGATCCCCCAAAATGGGTTTAGGAACCATAAAATCTGCTGAGGGACCCAAACATGGGCTGAGGAACCAAAAAATGGTTTGAGGAACACAAAAATGGGCTGAAGAACCCAAGAATGGATTGAGTGACTCAAAAATGGACTCTGGAACCCAAAAGTGCGTGAGGAAACCAAAAATGGATTGAGGAACCGAAGAATGGATTGAGGGACCCAAAAAAGGGCTGAGGAAATCAAAATTGAGCTGAGGAAACCAAATATGGATTAAGGGCACCAAAAATGGATTGAGGAACCCAAAACTGGTTTGAGGGACCAAAACTGGGCTGAGGAACCAAAAATTGGCTGAGGAACCCGAAAACGGATTGAGGAACCCGAAAATGGATTGAAGCACCCAAAAATGGGCTGAAGAACCTAAAAATGGATTTTGGAAACATAAAATGAGCTGAGACACTCAAAGATGAACGGAGACACTCAAAAATGAACGGAGGGACCCAAAAATGGATTGAGGAACCGGAAAATGGATTGAGGAACCGGAAAATGGATTGAGGAACCCAAAAATGGATTGAGGAACCCAAAAATGCATTTAGGAACCATAAAATGAGCTGTGGGACTCAAAAATGAACGGAGGGACCCAAAAATGGCTTGAGGAACCCAAAAATGGATTGAGGAACCCAAAAATGGATTGAGGAAGCAAAAAATGGTTTGAGGGACCAAAAAAACTAACGGAGGGAACCAAAAATGGGTTGTGGGAACCAAAAATGGTTTGTGGAAACAAAAAATGAACTGAGGCACCCAAAAATGAGCCGAAGGACCAGAAAATGGACTGAGGAACTAAAAAATGCGTGAGGAAACCAAAAATGGATTAAGGGCACAAAAAATGGATTGAGGAGTCCAAGAATAGATTGAGGGACCCAAAAATGAACAGAGGGCCCCAAAAATGGATTTAGGAACCCAAAATTGGATTGAGGAACCCAAAAATGTATTGAGAAACCCAAGAATGGATTGAGGGACCCAAAATGGCCTCAGGAACCCAAAAAGGGTTTGAGGAACCCAAAAATGGGTTGAGGAACCCAAAAAGGGACCGAGGGACGCAAAAATAGATTGAGTAGCCCCAAAATGGATTGATGATTCCAAAAATGGATTGAGGGACCCAAAAATGAACTGAGGGAACAAAAAATGGATTTACGAGCACAAAAATGGATTGAGGAAACTAAAAATGGGCTGAGGAACCCAAAAACGGATTGAGGAACCCAAGAATGGATTGAGGGACCCAAAAATGAGCTGAGGAAAACAAAAATAAGCTGAGGAAAACAAAAATGGATTCAGGGACCCAAAAATTGATTGAGGAATTCAAAAACGGGCTGAGGGACCCAAAAGTATATTGAGGAACTCAAAAATTGATTGAGGGACCCGAAAATGAATGGAGGGACCCAAAAACGGATTGAGGAACCCAAAAATGGATTGAGTAACCTAAGAATCAATTGAGGAACCAAAGAATGGATTGAGGAACCCAAAAATGGTTTGAGGGACCAAAAACGGGCTGAGGAACCCAGAAATGGGCTGAGGAAACCAGAAATGGATTGACGGACCCAAAAATGGATTGAGGAACCCAAAAATGGGCTGAGGAACCCAAAAAGGGACCGAGGGACGCAAAAATAGATTGAGTAGCCCCAAAATGGATTGATGATTCCAAAAATGGATTGAGAGCTCCAAAAATGAACTGAGGGAACTAAAAATGGATTGACGAACACAAAAATGGATTGAGGAAGCTAAAAATGGGCTGAGGAACCCAAAAACAAATCGAGG
Organism: Dromococcyx pavoninus; assembly: GCA_033558185.1. NCBI lineage: Eukaryota > Metazoa > Chordata > Aves > Cuculiformes > Neomorphidae > Dromococcyx > Dromococcyx pavoninus. Next base: position 29,875 of record JAUMJL010001028.1, read on the forward strand.
AACCCAAGAATAGATTGAGGGACTAAAATGAGCTGAGGAACCCAAAAATGGGCTGAAGAACCCAAAAATGGATTGAGGAAACTAAAAATGGGTTGATGGCCCCAAAAATGGTTTGAGGAACCCAAAATGGACTGAGGAAACAAAAAATGGACTGAGGAACCCTAAAATATATTGAGGAACCCTAAAAAGGGAAGAGGAAACCAAGAATGGATTGAGGAACCCTAGAATGGATTGAGGGACCCTAAAATGAATTGAAGGACACAAAAATGGATTAAGGAACCCAAAAATGGATTGAGGAACTCAAGAATGGATTCAGGTAACCAAAAAAGGTCTGAGGAACCCAAAAAATGGATTTAGGTGGCCTAAAATAGGTTGAAGTAACCAAAAATGTGGTGAAGACCCCAGGAACCCAAAAACGGATTGAAAAACCCAAAAATGGATAGAGAAACCCAAGAATGCACTGAGGGACCAAAAATATGCTGAAGGACCCAAAAATGAATGGAGTGACCCAAAAATGGTTTCAGGAACCCGAAAATGGGCTGAGGAATTCAAGAATGGATTGAGGGACCCAAAAATGAGGAGGAAACCAAAAATGGGTTGAGGAACCCAAAAAATGGATTCAGGGACCCAAAAATGGATTGAGGAATCAAAAAAACGGGCCAAGGAACCCAAAAATGGGATGAGGAACCCAAAAATTGCCTGAGGAACCCAAAAATGGGCTCAGGAACCCAAAAAAGTATTCAGGGACCAAAAAAATGGATTGAGGAACCCAACAATTGATTGAGGAAACCAAAAATGGGCTGAAAGACCAAAAAATGGATTGACAAACGCAAAAATGGATTGAAGGACACAAAAATGGATTGAGGAACCGGAAAATGGATTGTGGAACCCAAAAATAGGCTGAGGAACCCAAAAGTGGATTGAGGGACCAAAAAATGCATTTAAGAAATATAAAATGAGCTGTAGGACTCAAAAATGAACGGAGAGACCCAAAAATGGATTGAGGAAACCCAAAAATGGATTGATGAACCCAAAAATTGGCTGAGGAACCCAAATTGGATTGAGGAACCCAAAAATGGATTGAGGAACCCCAAAATGGATTCAGGTAGCCCAAAATGGGATGAAGAACCCAAAAATGGTCTGAAGAACCCCAAAATGGACTGATGAATCAAAAAGATGGGCTGAGGAACCCAAAAAATGATTGAGGAATCAAAAAATGGTCTTAGTAACCCGAAAATGTGTTGAGAAACCCAAAAATGGGCTGAAGAACACACAAATGGGCTGAGGAACCCAAAAATAGGCTGAAGAACACACAAATGGGCTGAGGAACCCAAAAATAGGCTGAGAGACTAAAAAAAATGGATTGAGGAACCCAGAAATGGATTGAGGAACCTCAAAGTGGATTGAGGAACCCAAAAATGGATTGAGGGATCAAAAAAATGGATTGCAGAACCCAAAAATAGGCTGAGGAACCCAAAAGTGGAGTGAGGGACCAAAAAATGGATTGAGGAAACCAAAAATGGATTGAGGAACACAAAAATGGATCGAGGAACTGAAAAATGGGCTGAGGAACCCTAAAATATATTGAGGAACCCTAAAAAGGAATGAGGGAACCCAAAAATGGATTGATGGACCCAAAAGAGAATTGAGGGACCCAAAAATGCTCCGAGGGAACCAAAAATCGATTGAGGAACCGAAAAATGGACTGAGGAACCAAAAACTGGATTGAGGAACCCAAGAATGGATCGAGGGACCAAAAATGGATTGAGGAACCCAAGAGTGGAATGAGGTAAACCAGAAATGGGCTGAGGAACCCAGCAATCGATTGAGGGACCAAAAAAATGGGTTGAAGATCCCCCCAAAATGGGTTTAGGAACCATAAAATCTGCTGACGGACCCAAACATGGGCTGAGGAACCAAAAAAATGGTTTGAGGAACACAAAAATGGGCTGAAGAACCCAAGAATGGATTGAGTGACTCAAAAATGGACTCTGGAACCCAAAAGTGCGTGAGGAAACCAAAAATGGATTGAGGAACCGAAGAATGGATTGAGGGACCCAAAAAAGGGCTGAGGAAATCAAAATTGAGCTGAGGAAACCAAATATGGATTAAGGGCACCAAAAATGGATTGAGGAACCCAAAACTGGTTTGAGGGGACCAAAACTGGGCTGAGGAACCAAAAATTGGCTGAGGAACCCGAAAACGGATTGAGGAACCCGAAAATGGATTGAAGCACCCAAAAATGGGCTGAAGAACCTAAAAATGGATTTTGGAAACATAAAATGAGCTGAGACACTCAAAGATGAACGGAGACACTCAAAAATGAACGGAGGGACCCAAAAATGGATTGAGGAACCGGAAAATGGATTGAGGAACCGGAAAATGGATTGAGGAACCCAAAAATGGATTGAGGAACCCAAAAATGCATTTAGGAACCATAAAATGAGCTGTGGGACTCAAAAATGAACGGAGGGACCCCAAAAATGGCTTGAGGAACCCAAAAATGGATTGAGGAAACCCAAAAATGGATTGAGGAAGCAAAAAATGGTTTGAGGGACCAAAAAAACTAACGGAGGGAACCAAAAATGGGTTGTGGGAACCAAAAATGGTTTGTGGAAACAAAAAATGAACTGAGGCACCCAAAAATGAGCCGAAGGACCAGAAAATGGACTGAGGAACTAAAAAATGCGTGAGGAAACCAAAAATGGATTAAGGGCACCAAAAATGGATTGAGGAGTCCAAGAATAGATTGAGGGACCCAAAAATGAACAGAGGGCCCCAAAAATGGATTTAGGAACCCAAAATTGGATTGAGGAACCCAAAAATGTATTGAGAAACCCAAGAATGGATTGAGGGACCCAAAATGGCCTCAGGAACCCAAAAAGGGTTTGAGGAACCCAAAAATGGGTTGAGGAACCCAAAAAGGGACCGAGGGACGCAAAAATAGATTGAGTAGCCCCAAAATGGATTGATGATTCCAAAAATGGATTGAGGGACCCAAAAATGAACTGAGGGAACAAAAAATGGATTTACGAGCACAAAAATGGATTGAGGAAACTAAAAATGGGCTGAGGAACCCAAAAACGGATTGAGGAACCCAAGAATGGATTGAGGGACCCAAAAATGAGCTGAGGAAAACAAAAATAAGCTGAGGAAAACAAAAATGGATTCAGGGACCCAAAAATTGATTGAGGAATTCAAAAACGGGCTGAGGGACCCAAAAGTATATTGAGGAACTCAAAAATTGATTGAGGGACCCGAAAATGAATGGAGGGACCCAAAAACGGATTGAGGAACCCAAAAATGGATTGAGTAACCTAAGAATCAATTGAGGAACCAAAGAATGGATTGAGGAACCCAAAAATGGTTTGAGGGACCAAAAACGGGCTGAGGAACCCAGAAATGGGCTGAGGAAACCAGAAATGGATTGACGGACCCAAAAATGGATTGAGGAACCCAAAAATGGGCTGAGGAACCCAAAAAGGGACCGAGGGACGCAAAAATAGATTGAGTAGCCCCAAAATGGATTGATGATTCCAAAAATGGATTGAGAGCTCCAAAAATGAACTGAGGGAACTAAAAATGGATTGACGAACACAAAAATGGATTGAGGAAGCTAAAAATGGGCTGAGGAACCCAAAAACAAATCGAGGAACCCAAGAATAGATTGAGGGACTAAAATGAGCTGAGGAACCCAAAAATGGGCTGAAGAACCCAAAAATGGATTGAGGAAACTAAAAATGGGTTGATGGCCCCAAAAATGGTTTGAGGAACCCAAAATGGACTGAGGAAACAAAAAATGGACTGAGGAACCCTAAAATATATTGAGGAACCCTAAAAAGGGAAGAGGAAACCAAGAATGGATTGAGGAACCCTAGAATGGATTGAGGGACCCTAAAATGAATTGAAGGACACAAAAATGGATTAAGGAACCCAAAAATGGATTGAGGAACTCAAGAATGGATTCAGGTAACCAAAAAAGGTCTGAGGAACCCAAAAAATGGATTTAGGTGGCCTAAAATAGGTTGAAGTAACCAAAAATGTGGTGAAGACCCCAAAAATGGATTGAGGAACCCAAAAACGGATTGAAAAACCCAAAAATGGATAGAGAAACCCAAGAATGCACTGAGGGACCAAAAATATGCTGAAGGACCCAAAAATGAATGGAGTGACCCAAAAATGGTTTCAGGAACCCGAAAATGGGCTGAGGAATTCAAGAATGGATTGAGGGACCCAAAAATGAGGAGGAAACCAAAAATGGGTTGAGGAACCCAAAAAATGGATTCAGGGACCCAAAAATGGATTGAGGAATCAAAAAAACGGGCCAAGGAACCCAAAAATGGGATGAGGAACCCAAAAATTGCCTGAGGAACCCAAAAATGGGCTCAGGAACCCAAAAAAGTATTCAGGGACCAAAAAATGGATTGAGGAACCCAACAATTGATTGAGGAAACCAAAAATGGGCTGAAAGACCAAAAAATGGATTGACAAACGCAAAAATGGATTGAAGGACACAAAAATGGATTGAGGAACCGGAAAATGGATTGTGGAACCCAAAAATAGGCTGAGGAACCCAAAAGTGGATTGAGGGACCAAAAAATGCATTTAAGAAATATAAAATGAGCTGTAGGACTCAAAAATGAACGGAGAGACCCAAAAATGGATTGAGGAACCCAAAAATGGATTGATGAACCCAAAAATTGGCTGAGGAACCCAAATTGGATTGAGGAACCCAAAAATGGATTGAGGAACCCCAAAATGGATTCAGGTAGCCCAAAATGGGATGAAGAACCCAAAAATGGTCTGAAGAACCCCAAAATGGACTGATGAATCAAAAAGATGGGCTGAGGAAACCAAAAAATGATTGAGGAATCAAAAAATGGTCTTAGTAACCCGAAAATGTGTTGAGAAACCCAAAAATGGGCTGAAGAACACACAAATGGGCTGAGGAACCCAAAAATAGGCTGAAGAACACACAAATGGGCTGAGGAACCCAAAAATAGGCTGAGAGACTAAAAAAATGGATTGAGGAACCCAGAAATGGATTGAGGAACCTCAAAGTGGATTGAGGAACCCAAAAATGGATTGAGGGATCAAAAAATGGATTGCAGAACCCAAAAATAGGCTGAGGAACCCAAAAGTGGAGTGAGGGACCAAAAAATGGATTGAGGAACCCAAAAATGGATTGAGGAACACAAAAATGGATCGAGGAACTGAAAAATGGGCTGAGGAACCCTAAAATATATTGAGGAACCCTAAAAAGGAATGAGGAACCCAAAAATGGATTGATGGACCCAAAAGAGAATTGAGGGACCCAAAAATGCTCCGAGGGAACCAAAAATCGATTGAGGAACCGAAAAATGGACTGAGGAACCAAAAACTGGATTGAGGAACCCAAGAATGGATCGAGGGACCAAAAATGGATTGAGGAACCCAAGAGTGGAATGAGGTAACCAGAAATGGGCTGAGGAACCCAGCAATCGATTGAGGGACCAAAAAATGGGTTGAAGATCCCCCAAAATGGGTTTAGGAACCATAAAATCTGCTGACGGACCCAAACATGGGCTGAGGAACCAAAAAATGGTTTGAGGAACACAAAAATGGGCTGAAGAACCCAAGAATGGATTGAGTGACTCAAAAATGGACTCTGGAACCCAAAAGTGCGTGAGGAAACCAAAAATGGATTGAGGAACCGAAGAATGGATTGAGGGACCCAAAAAAGGGCTGAGGAAATCAAAATTGAGCTGAGGAAACCAAATATGGATTAAGGGCACCAAAAATGGATTGAGGAACCCAAAACTGGTTTGAGGGACCAAAACTGGGCTGAGGAACCAAAAATTGGCTGAGGAACCCGAAAACGGATTGAGGAACCCGAAAATGGATTGAAGCACCCAAAAATGGGCTGAAGAACCTAAAAATGGATTTTGGAAACATAAAATGAGCTGAGACACTCAAAGATGAACGGAGACACTCAAAAATGAACGGAGGGACCCAAAAATGGATTGAGGAACCGGAAAATGGATTGAGGAACCGGAAAATGGATTGAGGAACCCAAAAATGGATTGAGGAACCCAAAAATGCATTTAGGAACCATAAAATGAGCTGTGGGACTCAAAAATGAACGGAGGGACCCAAAAATGGCTTGAGGAACCCAAAAATGGATTGAGGAACCCAAAAATGGATTGAGGAAGCAAAAAATGGTTTGAGGGACCAAAAAAACTAACGGAGGGAACCAAAAATGGGTTGTGGGAACCAAAAATGGTTTGTGGAAACAAAAAATGAACTGAGGCACCCAAAAATGAGCCGAAGGACCAGAAAATGGACTGAGGAACTAAAAAATGCGTGAGGAAACCAAAAATGGATTAAGGGCACCAAAAATGGATTGAGGAGTCCAAGAATAGATTGAGGGACCCAAAAATGAACAGAGGGCCCCAAAAATGGATTTAGGAACCCAAAATTGGATTGAGGAACCCAAAAATGTATTGAGAAACCCAAGAATGGATTGAGGGACCCAAAATGGCCTCAGGAACCCAAAAAGGGTTTGAGGAACCCAAAAATGGGTTGAGGAACCCAAAAAGGGACCGAGGGACGCAAAAATAGATTGAGTAGCCCCAAAATGGATTGATGATTCCAAAAATGGATTGAGGGACCCAAAAATGAACTGAGGGAACAAAAAATGGATTTACGAGCACAAAAATGGATTGAGGAAACTAAAAATGGGCTGAGGAACCCAAAAACGGATTGAGGAACCCAAGAATGGATTGAGGGACCCAAAAATGAGCTGAGGAAAACAAAAATAAGCTGAGGAAAACAAAAATGGATTCAGGGACCCAAAAATTGATTGAGGAATTCAAAAACGGGCTGAGGGACCCAAAAGTATATTGAGGAACTCAAAAATTGATTGAGGGACCCGAAAATGAATGGAGGGACCCAAAAACGGATTGAGGAACCCAAAAATGGATTGAGTAACCTAAGAATCAATTGAGGAACCAAAGAATGGATTGAGGAACCCAAAAATGGTTTGAGGGACCAAAAACGGGCTGAGGAACCCAGAAATGGGCTGAGGAAACCAGAAATGGATTGACGGACCCAAAAATGGATTGAGGAACCCAAAAATGGGCTGAGGAACCCAAAAAGGGACCGAGGGACGCAAAAATAGATTGAGTAGCCCCAAAATGGATTGATGATTCCAAAAATGGATTGAGAGCTCCAAAAATGAACTGAGGGAACTAAAAATGGATTGACGAACACAAAAATGGATTGAGGAAGCTAAAAATGGGCTGAGGAACCCAAAAACAAATCGAGGAACCCAAGAATAGATTGAGGGACTAAAATGAGCTGAGGAACCCAAAAATGGGCTGAAGAACCCAAAAATGGATTGAGGAAACTAAAAATGGGTTGATGGCCCCAAAAATGGTTTGAGGAACCCAAAATGGACTGAGGAAACAAAAAATGGACTGAGGAACCCTAAAATATATTGAGGAACCCTAAAAAGGGAAGAGGAAACCAAGAATGGATTGAGGAACCCTAGAATGGATTGAGGGACCCTAAAATGAATTGAAGGACACAAAAATGGATTAAGGAACCCAAAAATGGATTGAGGAACTCAAGAATGGATTCAGGTAACCAAAAAAGGTCTGAGGAACCCAAAAAATGGATTTAGGTGGCCTAAAATAGGTTGAAGTAACCAAAAATGTGGTGAAGACCCCAAAAATGGATTGAGGAACCCAAAAACGGATTGAAAAACCCAAAAATGGATAGAGAAACCCAAGAATGCACTGAAGGACCAAAAATATGCTGAAGGACCCAAAAATGAATGGAGTGACCCAAAAATGGTTTCAGGAACCCGAAAATGGGCTGAGGAATTCAAGAATGGATTGAGGGACCCAAAAATGAGGAGGAAACCAAAAATGGGTTGAGGAACCCAAAAAATGGATTCAGGGACCCAAAAATGGATTGAGGAATCAAAAAAACGGGCCAAGGAACCCAAAAATGGGATGAGGAACCCAAAAATTGCCTGAGGAACCCAAAAATGGGCTCAGGAACCCAAAAAAGTATTCAGGGACCAAAAAATGGATTGAGGAACCCAACAATTGATTGAGGAAACCAAAAATGGGCTGAAAGACCAAAAAATGGATTGACAAACGCAAAAAATGGATTGAAGGACACAAAAATGGATTGAGGAACCGGAAAATGGATTGTGGAACCCAAAAATAGGCTGAGGAACCCAAAAGTGGATTGAGGGACCAAAAAATGCATTTAAGAAATATAAAATGAGCTGTAGGACTCAAAAATGAACGGAGAGACCCAAAAATGGATTGAGGAACCCAAAAATGGATTGATGAACCCAAAAATTGGCTGAGGAACCCAAATTGGATTGAGGAACCCAAAAATGGATTGAGGAACCCCAAAATGGATTCAGGTAGCCCAAAATGGGATGAAGAACCCAAAAATGGTCTGAAGAACCCCAAAATGGACTGATGAATCAAAAAGATGGGCTGAGGAACCCAAAAAATGATTGAGGAATCAAAAAATGGTCTTAGTAACCCGAAAATGTGTTGAGAAACCCAAAAATGGGCTGAAGAACACACAAATGGGCTGAGGAACCCAAAAATAGGCTGAAGAACACACAAATGGGCTGAGGAACCCAAAAATAGGCTGAGAGACTAAAAAAATGGATTGAGGAACCCAGAAATGGATTGAGGAACCTCAAAGTGGATTGAGGAACCCAAAAATGGATTGAGGGATCAAAAAATGGATTGCAGAACCCAAAAATAGGCTGAGGAACCCAAAAGTGGAGTGAGGGACCAAAAAATGGATTGAGGAACCCAAAAATGGATTGAGGAACACAAAAATGGATCGAGGAACTGAAAAATGGGCTGAGGAACCCTAAAATATATTGAGGAACCCTAAAAAGGAATGAGGAACCCAAAAATGGATTGATGGACCCAAAAAAGAATTGAGGGACCCAAAAATGCTCCGAGGGAACCAAAAATCGATTGAGGAACCGAAAAATGGACTGAGGAACCAAAAACTGGATTGAGGAACCCAAGAATGGATCGAGGGACCAAAAATGGATTGAGGAACCCAAGAGTGGAATGAGGTAACCAGAAATGGGCTGAGGAACCCAGCAATCGATTGAGGGACCAAAAAATGGGTTGAAGATCCCCCAAAATGGGTTTAGGAACCATAAAATCTGCTGAGGGACCCAAACATGGGCTGAGGAACCAAAAAATGGTTTGAGGAACACAAAAATGGGCTGAAGAACCCAAGAATGGATTGAGTGACTCAAAAATGGACTCTGGAACCCAAAAGTGCGTGAGGAAACCAAAAATGGATTGAGGAACCGAAGAATGGATTGAGGGACCCAAAAAAGGGCTGAGGAAATCAAAATTGAGCTGAGGAAACCAAATATGGATTAAGGGCACCAAAAATGGATTGAGGAACCCAAAACTGGTTTGAGGGACCAAAACTGGGCTGAGGAACCAAAAATTGGCTGAGGAACCCGAAAACGGATTGAGGAACCCGAAAATGGATTGAAGCACCCAAAAATGGGCTGAAGAACCTAAAAATGGATTTTGGAAACATAAAATGAGCTGAGACACTCAAAGATGAACGGAGACACTCAAAAATGAACGGAGGGACCCAAAAATGGATTGAGGAACCGGAAAATGGATTGAGGAACCGGAAAATGGATTGAGGAACCCAAAAATGGATTGAGGAACCCAAAAATGCATTTAGGAACCATAAAATGAGCTGTGGGACTCAAAAATGAACGGAGGGACCCAAAAATGGCTTGAGGAAACCAAAAATGTACTGAAAACCCAAAAAATGGATAGAGAAACCCAAGAATGGATTGAGGGACACAAAATGGGCTGACGAACCCAAAAATGGATTGAGGAACCCAAAAATGCATTGAGGAAGCATAAAATGAGCTGTGGGACTCAAAAATGAACGGAGGGACCCAAAAATGGCTTGAGGAACCCAAAAATGGATTGAGGAACCCAAAAATGGATTGAGGAAGCAAAAAATGGTTTGAGGGACCAAAAAAACTAACGGAGGGAACCAAAAATGGGTTGTGGGAACCAAAAATGGTTTGTGGAAACAAAAAATGAACTGAGGCACCCAAAAATGAGCCGAAGGACCAGAAAATGGACTGAGGAACTAAAAAATGCGTGAGGAAACCAAAAATGGATTAAGGGCACAAAAAATGGATTGAGGAGTCCAAGAATAGATTGAGGGACCCAAAAATGAACAGAGGGCCCCAAAAATGGATTTAGGAACCCAAAATTGGATTGAGGAACCCAAAAATGTATTGAGAAACCCAAGAATGGATTGAGGGACCCAAAATGGCCTCAGGAACCCAAAAAGGGTTTGAGGAACCCAAAAATGGGTTGAGGAACCCAAAAAGGGACCGAGGGACGCAAAAATAGATTGAGTAGCCCCAAAATGGATTGATGATTCCAAAAATGGATTGAGGGACCCAAAAATGAACTGAGGGAACAAAAAATGGATTTACGAGCACAAAAATGGATTGAGGAAACTAAAAATGGGCTGAGGAACCCAAAAACGGATTGAGGAACCCAAGAATGGATTGAGGGACCCAAAAATGAGCTGAGGAAAACAAAAATAAGCTGAGGAAAACAAAAATGGATTCAGGGACCCAAAAATTGATTGAGGAATTCAAAAACGGGCTGAGGGACCCAAAAGTATATTGAGGAACTCAAAAATTGATTGAGGGACCCGAAAATGAATGGAGGGACCCAAAAACGGATTGAGGAACCCAAAAATGGATTGAGTAACCTAAGAATCAATTGAGGAACCAAAGAATGGATTGAGGAACCCAAAAATGGTTTGAGGGACCAAAAACGGGCTGAGGAACCCAGAAATGGGCTGAGGAAACCAGAAATGGATTGACGGACCCAAAAATGGATTGAGGAACCCAAAAATGGGCTGAGGAACCCAAAAAGGGACCGAGGGACGCAAAAATAGATTGAGTAGCCCCAAAATGGATTGATGATTCCAAAAATGGATTGAGAGCTCCAAAAATGAACTGAGGGAACTAAAAATGGATTGACGAACACAAAAATGGATTGAGGAAGCTAAAAATGGGCTGAGGAACCCAAAAACAAATCGAGGAACCCAAGAATGGATTGAGGGACTAAAATGAGCTGAGGAACCCAAAAATGGGCTGAAGAACCCAAAAATGGATTGAGGAAACTAAAAATGGGTTGATGGCCCCAAAAATGGTTTGAGGAACCCAAAATGGGCTGAGGAAACAAAAAATGGACTGAGGAACCCTAAAATATATTGAGGAACCCTAAAAAGGGAAGAGGAAACCAAGAATGGATTGAGGAACCCTAGAATGGATTGAGGGACCCTAAAATGAATTGAAGGACACAAAAATGGATTAAGGAACCCAAAAATGGATTGAGGAACTCAAGAATGGATTCAGGTAACCAAAAAAGGTCTGAGGAACCCAAAAAATGGATTTAGGTGGCCTAAAATAGGTTGAAGTAACCAAAAATGTGGTGAAGACCCCAAAAATGGATTGAGGAACCCAAAAACGGATTGAAAAACCCAAAAATGGATAGAGAAACCCAAGAATGCACTGAGGGACCAAAAATATGCTGAAGGACCCAAAAATGAATGGAGTGACCCAAAAATGGTTTCAGGAACCCGAAAATGGGCTGAGGAATTCAAGAATGGATTGAGGGACCCAAAAATGAGGAGGAAACCAAAAATGGGTTGAGGAACCCAAAAAATGGATTCAGGGACCCAAAAATGGATTGAGGAATCAAAAAAACGGGCCAAGGAACCCAAAAATGGGATGAGGAACCCAAAAATTGCCTGAGGAACCCAAAAATGGGCTCAGGAACCCAAAAAAGTATTCAGGGACCAAAAAATGGATTGAGGAACCCAACAATTGATTGAGGAAACCAAAAATGGGCTGAAAGACCAAAAAATGGATTGACAAACGCAAAAATGGATTGAAGGACACAAAAATGGATTGAGGAACCGGAAAATGGATTGTGGAACCCAAAAATAGGCTGAGGAACCCAAAAGTGGATTGAGGGACCAAAAAATGCATTTAAGAAATATAAAATGAGCTGTAGGACTCAAAAATGAACGGAGAGACCCAAAAATGGATTGAGGAACCCAAAAATGGATTGATGAACCCAAAAATTGGCTGAGGAACCCAAACTGGATTGCGGAACCCAAAAATGGATTGAGGAACCCCAAAATGGATTCAGGTAGCCCAAAATGGGATGAAGAACCCAAAAATGGTCTGAAGAACCCCAAAATGGACTGATGAATCAAAAAGATGGGCTGAGGAACCCAAAAAATGATTGAGGAATCAAAAAATGGTCTTAGTAACCCGAAAATGTGTTGAGAAACCCAAAAATGGGCTGAAGAACACACAAATGGGCTGAGGAACCCAAAAATAGGCTGAAGAACACACAAATGGGCTGAGGAACCCAAAAATAGGCTGAGAGACTAAAAAAAATGGATTGAGGAACCCAGAAATGGATTGAGGAACCTCAAAGTGGATTGAGGAACCCAAAAAATGGATTGAGGGATCAAAAAATGGATTGCAGAACCCAAAAATAGGCTGAGGAACCCAAAAGTGGAGTGAGGGACCAAAAAATGGATTGAGGAACCCAAAAATGGATTGAGGAACACAAAAATGGATCGAGGAACTGAAAAATGGGCTGAGGAACCCTAAAATATATTGAGGAACCCTAAAAAGGAATGAGGAACCCAAAAATGGATTGATGGACCCAAAAGAGAATTGAGGGACCCAAAAATGCTCCGAGGGAAACCAAAAATCGATTGAGGAACCGAAAAATGGACTGAGGAACCAAAAACTGGATTGAGGAACCCAAGAATGGATCGAGGGACCAAAAATGGATTGAGGAACCCAAGAGTGGAATGAGGTAACCAGAAATGGGCTGAGGAACCCAGCAATCGATTGAGGGACCAAAAAATGGGTTGAAGATCCCCCAAAATGGGTTTAGGAACCATAAAATCTGCTGAGGGACCCAAACATGGGCTGAGGAACCAAAAAATGGTTTGAGGAACAGAGGAACACAAAAATGGGCTGAAGAACCCAAGAATGGATTGAGTGACTCAAAAATGGACTCTGGAACCCAAAAGTGCGTGAGGAAACCAAAAATGGATTGAGGAACCGAAGAATGGATTGAGGGACCCAAAAAAGGGCTGAGGAAATCAAAATTGAGCTGAGGAAACCAAATATGGATTAAGGGGCACCAAAAATGGATTGAGGAACCCAAAACTGGTTTGAGGGACCAAAACTGGGCTGAGGAACCAAAAACTGGCTGAGGAACCCGAAAACGGATTGAGGAACCCGAAAATGGATTGAAGCACCCCAAAAATGGGCTGAAGAACCTAAAAATGGATTTTGGAAACATAAAATGAGCTGAGACACTCAAAGATGAACGGAGACACTCAAAAATGAACGGAGGGGACCCAAAAATGGATTGAGGAACCGGAAAATGGATTGAGGAACCGGAAAATGGATTGAGGAACCCAAAAATGGATTGAGGAAACCCAAAAATGGATTGATGAACCCAAAAATTGGCTGAGGAACCCAAATTGGATTGAGGAACCCAAAAATGGATTGAGGAACCCCAAAATGGATTCAGGTAGCCCAAAATGGGATGAAGAACCCAAAAATGGTCTGAAGAACCCCAAAATGGACTGATGAATCAAAAAGATGGGCTGAGGAACCCAAAAAAATGATTGAGGAATCAAAAAATGGTCTTAGTAACCCGAAAATGTGTTGAGAAACCCAAAAATGGGCTGAAGAACACACAAATGGGCTGAGGAACCCAAAAATAGGCTGAAGAACACACAAATGGGCTGAGGAACCCAAAAATAGGCTGAGAGACTAAAAAAATGGATTGAGGAACCCAGAAATGGATTGAGGAACCTCAAAGTGGATTGAGGGAACCCAAAAATGGATTGAGGGATCAAAAAATGGATTGCAGAACCCAAAAATAGGCTGAGGAACCCAAAAGTGGAGTGAGGGGACCAAAAAATGGATTGAGGAACCCAAAAATGGATTGAGGAACACAAAAATGGATCGAGGAACTGAAAAATGGGCTGAGGAACCCTAAAATATATTGAGGAACCCTAAAAAGGAATGAGGAACCCAAAAATGGATTGATGGACCCAAAAAAGAATTGAGGGACCCAAAAATGCTCCGAGGGAACCAAAAATCGATTGAGGAACCGAAAAATGGACTGAGGAACCAAAAACTGGATTGAGGAACCCAAGAATGGATCGAGGGACCAAAAATGGATTGAGGAACCCAAGAGTGGAATGAGGTAACCAGAAATGGGCTGAGGAACCCAGCAATCGATTGAGGGACCAAAAAATGGGTTGAAGATCCCCCAAAATGGGTTTAGGAACCATAAAATCTGCTGAGGGACCCAAACATGGGCTGAGGAACCAAAAAATGGTTTGAGGAACACAAAAATGGGCTGAAGAACCCAAGAATGGATTGAGTGACTCAAAAATGGACTCTGGAACCCAAAAGTGCGTGAGGAAACCAAAAATGGATTGAGGAACCGAAGAATGGATTGAGGGACCCAAAAAAGGGCTGAGGAAATCAAAATTGAGCTGAGGAAACCAAATATGGATTAAGGGCACCAAAAAATGGATTGAGGAACCCAAAACTGGTTTGAGGGACCAAAACTGGGCTGAGGAACCAAAAATTGGCTGAGGAACCCGAAAACGGATTGAGGAACCCCGAAAATGGATTGAAGCACCCAAAAATGGGCTGAAGAACCTAAAAATGGATTTTGGAAACATAAAATGAGCTGAGACACTCAAAGATGAACGGAGACACTCAAAAATGAACGGAGGGACCCAAAAATGGATTGAGGAACCGGAAAATGGATTGAGGAACCGGAAAATGGATTGAGGAACCCAAAAATGGATTGAGGAACCCAAAAATGCATTTAGGAACCATAAAATGAGCTGTGGGACTCAAAAATGAACGGAGGGACCCAAAAATGGCTTGAGGAAACCAAAAATGTACTGAAAACCCAAAAAATGGATAGAGAAACCCAAGAATGGATTGAGGGACACAAAATGGGCTGACGAACCCAAAAATGGATTGAGGAACCCAAAAATGCATTGAGGAAGCATAAAATGAGCTGTGGGACTCAAAAATGAACGGAGGGACCCAAAAATGGCTTGAGGAACCCAAAAATGGATTGAGGAACCCAAAAATGGATTGAGGAAGCAAAAAATGGTTTGAGGGACCAAAAAAACTAACGGAGGGAACCAAAAATGGGTTGTGGGAACCAAAAATGGTTTGTGGAAACAAAAAATGAACTGAGGCACCCAAAAATGAGCCGAAGGACCAGAAAATGGACTGAGGAACTAAAAAATGCGTGAGGAAACCAAAAATGGATTAAGGGCACAAAAAATGGATTGAGGAGTCCAAGAATAGATTGAGGGACCCAAAAATGAACAGAGGGCCCCAAAAATGGATTTAAGAACCCAAAATTGGATTGAGGAACCCAAAAATGTATTGAGAAACCCAAGAATGGATTGAGGGACTAAAAATGGCCTCAGGAACCCAAAAAGGGTTTGAGGAACCCAAAAATGGGTTGAGGAACCCAAAAAGGGACCGAGGGACGCAAAAATAGATTGAGTAGCCCCAAAATGGATTGATGATTCCAAAAATGGATTGAGGGACCCAAAAATGAACTGAGGGAACAAAAAATGGATTTACGAGCACAAAAATGGATTGAGGAAACTAAAAATGGGCTGAGGAACCCAAAAACGGATTGAGGAACCCAAGAATGGATTGAGGGACCCAAAAATGAGCTGAGGAAAACAAAAATAAGCTGAGGAAAACAAAAATGGATTCAGGGACCCAAAAATTGATTGAGGAATTCAAAAACGGGCTGAGGGACCCAAAAGTATATTGAGGAACTCAAAAATTGATTGAGGGACCCGAAAATGAATGGAGGGACCCAAAAACGGATTGAGGAACCCAAAAATGGATTGAGTAACCTAAGAATCAATTGAGGAACCAAAGAATGGATTGAGGAACCCAAAAATGGTTTGAGGGACCAAAAACGGGCTGAGGAACCCAGAAATGGGCTGAGGAAACCAGAAATGGATTGACGGACCCAAAAATGGATTGAGGAACCCAAAAATGGGCTGAGGAACCCAAAAAGGGACCGAGGGACGCAAAAATAGATTGAGTAGCCCCAAAATGGATTGATGATTCCAAAAATGGATTGAGAGCTCCAAAAATGAACTGAGGGAACTAAAAATGGATTGACGAACACAAAAATGGATTGAGGAAGCTAAAAATGGGCTGAGGAACCCAAAAACAAATCGAGGAACCCAAGAATGGATTGAGGGACTAAAATGAGCTGAGGAACCCAAAAATGGGCTGAAGAACCCAAAAATGGATTGAGGAAACTAAAAATGGGTTGATGGCCCCAAAAATGGTTTGAGGAACCCAAAATGGGCTGAGGAAACAAAAAATGGACTGAGGAACCCTAAAATATATTGAGGAACCCTAAAAAGGGAAGAGGAAACCAAGAATGGATTGAGGAACCCTAGAATGGATTGAGGGACCCTAAAATGAATTGAAGGACACAAAAATGGATTAAGGAACCCAAAAATGGATTGAGGAACTCAAGAATGGATTCAGGTAACCAAAAAAGGTCTGAGGAACCCAAAAAATGGATTTAGGTGGCCTAAAATA